>WAAB01023394.1:288171-429016 GCA_013389865.1 Piaya cayana | reverse complement strand
ATTAGGCACTGGAATATGCTGCCCAGGGAGGTGGTTGATTCGCCTTCCCTGGAGGTGTTTAAGTTACGGGTGGATGGGGTCCTGAGGGACATGGTTTAGTGTTTTGTGGGAGTGGTTGGACTCGATGATCCAGTGGGTCTCTTCCAACCCGGTGATTCTGTGATTCTGTGAAATTGTGATGATAGGCTTGCTTGTTTTCTGTAATACATTTTTGGTGGGTTTTGTATGAGCTTTTGGGCATACATGTGTATCCATTAACTGTTCCTATGTGAAATATCATATATGATAATAAACACATCTTGGTATGTGGAGGTGAAAACCCTGGGAAAAATTGCAGGAATACATGATAAATCAATTATTTATGCCCTTTTTATTGCCTCACTGGCCAGATAATTCTGTGTTCCCAGGAGCTTTACTCTAACATTCCAATCCAGTGAGCAGATTACAGCATCCATCATTTATTTGAAATCAACATGCCAAATAAATATTTCTTCCATCTGCCTCTAACATGAAATGTCACCTCTTCTCTACAAACACTTGCAAGATTCAGTCTTAAAAGAGCTCAAGGTTTCCCTGCTATAAGAGCTCTGCAGTCCTACGGCACCCAGGTTCTGAGCAGGGAAAGGCCAAGGAAAACAGCACCATCCAGATAGGAGACTGCAATGCTGCAAAAGCCTTGGAAGACACCAAACCATCCACCTTGAGCACAGCTAAATAACAGGGAAAATATCTTATCAGAAATGTCTATCACTACAATTTTCTTGGGTTTCCTGAAAAAAATGCACTAAATGCCGTACCAGTGTGTGAAGCCCTCAGTGGGTAAGCCTCACACACCCTAAATATGGTTCACTCACTATATCCCAGTTACTACTGGAAAAACAACATCTCACAGCAAGACAAAGAGCAAAAGTGGAAGCTGTAGAGAGATTTTTCCAAATGACAGAATTTGCAGAGATGACAGACGAAAGGAAGGTTACACAAAGGAGAAAGTACTGCAAAACCCTCTGGGTTAGTAGCACCTGGCTGACCTCTGGGTTAAGTAACCCATTTCACCTATCTATGAAAGATAACACTAGCACACTCAGCCTACTTCTTTCATAAACTGTCTCCTGAGCTGAATCCTTCCCATATTACTATTGCTATACTCAGCTGTCAAATATAGTGCTTACATTCATAGACAGACAAACACCATCTGCCCACTTTCCTGGTAGAAGCAGCCTTTCTGAAACATCGCTACTCCTTTGCCCAGTGTCCCAGATGTATGCTTTTACAAGCTTAATATTTCCAATTTACTTATTTTTTATTTTACCACCCTAACAATTCAGGTTAATGGCAGTTGATATAGACATGAGTGAACCTGAAATATGACCAGACTGTGCATCACCATATCCAAAAGAGAATACGATAAAAAACATCATTTAAAAACACATGAGGGATAACACTGATGAGGTTGAATTTCAGATGGGAAATGGCATTTGATTTTGCTTTCAAAGATAAACCCACAGAAATCACTAAACAAGTACATCTCAAAGTGTGTTAATTACTCAGGATCTTTGGCTGCTTCCTAGGCTTAGATTTATTTTTGTTTAATGTACAACTTCACTGGGTGTCTTAAGTTAAAGGAAAAAAACCAAGGTTATGTTCTGTGCATTTTTAAAGGAAACAATGAATAATTCCATTTTAAGAAAGGAAGCATAGAAACAATTGATTCCTCTTTCCTTTTCACTGTATTATTTATGCTGGTGTTTCTCTTCCTAAGAGGTAAGCTCCTCTTTCTTTAAAGAACTAACTCTCCTAGAATAATAGGTTTTAATTCCACAATCTCAAAATTTGTTCCAAGCACGGAGTCTCATTTTGTGAAATGAGCTTGATGAAAACAATAAGAAAAGATAAAGAAAAGCATAAAATTTGAATAGCATTCAGTAACAATTTTGGCAGAAGAGTTACAGAATACGAGTATTTTTTTCCTCTGAGCCATTCTATTTACATCAAGAGTAATGTTATTCTGTTGAAGGACTTAAAGAAAAACAAAGAGGGGAAGGAAATTCCAACCTCTTTAAAAAAACTGTATTTTTTAAGAAAAGTGTGAGAAAGATAAACTGAGACAGAGCAAAATGTTTTCTTCCACAATTCATAGCTGTTTCTCACTCTGCTTTATATTTTTCTTAATAAACCAACTAAAGTTCATGTTCTGTTCTATAGTCTACTATAATATTATAGCTGCTTCTGCTTTGATTTCCTTTTGCCTTCCTTAATTTGCCAGATCCAATTTATTGTTCCTTATATTCAGAGTGTAGTAAAGGAGATATGGGTCTCACTGGTCCTATAAATGTTTGTGATACACTTCTGCTGAAAGACATGGCTCTTGCTTTCGAAGAAATACACTAACTCCAAGTGATAAAAAATTCTCTCCCTCTCTCCACATTATGAGCAAGCTTCTAAAGGTCTTAAGATTTTGTTTCCAAAATAATGGCTTTGGTATTCACTCTATTATTTTTCCTCCTCTGGGATTTTTTGTGTTAAGGTTCATGTTTTAAATTTCTCTCTGGAACAATGAGAAGAAACAAAAATTACACTTTTAAAAAATGAAAGCTGGTTTCTGCAAAATCATATCAACCCAACAGCTGGAACTTTATAAATAATACCAAATACTGCAAGGAAATAGAAAATAGGGAAATAATTGTGAGATAACATTAAAGACAAACTGCTTTAGAAGACACATATTTTGCTGGAGAAATCCAGAAGTCAAAGATAACCAACCAGCCCCTTCTGCACATCCTTCACTCGTGTCTTCATGGCTATTCCTGGTATTAGCATGCTGGTGAGCACTACTGGTAAACACTCAACAAAAATCACAGAACATTATTCCCTTTTTCACTCAAGCTTTTTCTGTCTGCCTCTTCCAAAAACACTAATTACTAATATACAAGATAGCACTGATGAATAATGAAAATCTTACCAAAACATACCCATGTTCGCATGCATAACTCTTACCTCCCTGGTATTGGATACACAGGTCTCTCAAAACTGAAAAACGTTTATTGTAAACTTATGCATAAATAAACTTTGCTTATGGCTTGGCTGGTAAAGTGCACTCACCTGTCTTATTAAGACAATGGAAAACTAAACAAATAGCAAGAACTTCTAATAATCCCTTTAGCATAGTGATTTCTTTTATAAAGTCAACATTTACACCAATGTCTTACATTTGTGCCTGTTGGATGTGACATCAAACATGGAAGTGTAATTTAGATACTGTTTCCAAGCTAGCATGGCAGGTATTTGCTATGTTCGTTGTTATGAAATGTACTTCTTGCTTTCTTAGGAACACGAGCAGCAGGTTTCCCTCTGCCTGTCTCTTTGCTGCAGCAGTCCAGATGTTTCCCTTTAATCCATTCCAGTCAGAAAAATCAAGAAACACTTTTTTCATTTCCTTGTGGGCAGAATCATGTAAGCACAGCCGCTACTAACCACGGTCAGAGTCTGTCTGGCACCAGATGGAAAGTAAAGAATATCTGCAGCTATTTTTCAATGACTGCCAGTCACGTTTTTGTTACATCTTTAAATGAGGAGCTGCAACACACTTCTGAACAGAGCTGGATCATCTGCATAACTTGAGATCATGTAATGCCAGCCGGGGCCACTGCAGCTACGTTCCACTCCTACTGGTCCACTAGACTGTCCCCTTTTCTGTCCAATACAGGGCATAAAATGATGTTGCTTTCGTTCAAGATTTTAATGTGAAAAATAACTTTGAACCCCTATGCTAAAAAGATTTCAGTGAAGCCTGATTTCTAAAATGCAAGTGGATAGAGATTTCTAAAACTCTCAGCCTCCTGAGAAGTACTCAAGACAGGTACTTCTGAGTATGGGCAAGTTCAAGACAGTGGTCAGAGTTTGAGATCTTATATTTCATTTGAAAAAATAACATGGTGAGGAATCTCCATACTCTGCTGCCAAAGCTGCAGGGATCCTTGAGACAGAACTACCAGAGGCTGAGGCACAGTAAGCCCAGATATCAATGGGGGTTCCTGCACCACACGAGCTTCCTCAGCAAGGCACAGCCAAGTACGTTCCACTGCACTCACTAACCTACTGGCCCAGAGAGCACACTGAAGAAAGGCCTTTGCTAGTATACTTTCAGGGGTAAAAAAAGATCTTCCTTTCAAGTCTACCTGTTCCTAAAATTTAGTCTCCATGCTAGAGGTATAACTTTTTCTGGTTTCCATAAGACTAAGCATGTGCTCAGACTGAGAAAAGGCACACCTATACTAAGGTCTAATTTTTTTTTGCCTAGTAACACTCAAGTACGTGCTTAGATTAAATTTCAATGTTTGACTGTCAGAATTCATTCTACTAAAGAACACTGAGTAGAAATTGCATAGCCATGTCATTAAAAGATGATAATTTAATAAAGTGAAACATGTTTGCATAGGAAAACAGTAAAAAAATTAACAGTTTTTCTGGTGTAAAACTAAAATATGAATCCTCTCTCCTGCACTAGAAACAAATAAAATAATTAAAAGGGCAAACAGCTTTGCTTCTGGGAGAAGTTCTGACTTCCATTTAATCAAATGCATGAATTTTCATCTTTAAGTGCCTTAATGTGTGAAGGGGATATGGCAATTTCCAGAGCTCTTCTCCCTGGAAGGGTATTACATTATATCTTTTCCATTCTGAATCTCTCAGACATTTTACAAGTGCCTACAGATACCGTAAAGGTGATACTGAATTCTGTATTTAAATTGCAACCCATCACCAGTTTCAGGTCATCGAGACACAAAAGGTCATGATATTTGCCTTTCATTTTTCTTCTCTCAGAATACTAAAATTTGAGACTATAAAGAATGCTGCATGAGGTATAATTTCTTGCCAATTGCATGAAGAATATACAGTGATTAAGTAAGTAGTTTGACCCAAGTTGTTTAATCCTATTCACCTAGGATCACCTTGAAAAATTTGGTTTCTCAATACAAGTATGAATATCTTAAAGAACATGGGAAAAGATTCAAGGTGAAAAAAGGCCACATAAGATTAAAATCTGGTTCATCTTTAGGTCAAAAACATTGTCTCTGAATAAAAACAATATTTTTTTAAAAGTGACTTTTCTTTTATGTTTAGCATAGAATACATTATTTTAAATATGAGACCTGAGAGTATAAAAATCTGACAAACAAGGAACTAAGCTAGAGATGGACACTCTCTTCCCATCCTCTAAATTTTCAGATGACCTCTGAAATAAAACTTTCAATCCTATTAATACACAACTTCTTTTTAGTATCCTTCTAGTGAAGAAAAGAGACAAAGTCAGTAAATCTTGCATCTACTTTAAGGCCACTTAATCCTTCCAGATATATGTGAAGAGGTCACAGTGCAAACGAGTCAGAGCCAGTATTTCTACTGAAATTATTAGATTCACCAATTTTTAGGAACTGAAATGGACCATTATCATCATCCAGTTTGACCTCCAGCATATTGACAACCATAGGTTTTTACCAATTTATTCTTTAAATGGGCCCGTAATGTCTATTCCAGCTATCTTATATCTTTCGAAGTATGCCAAATTCGATTTTGAGACATTAAGTAATGGAAATTCTGTCTTATTTCTCAGTAATTTTTCAGTCAGTTAAATCAATCTCACTATTAAAACTTCGGTTCTAGGACAACACCAAGTCCCATATTTTTCATGTACTCTAAATACATTCTCACAGCTTTGCACATCGCTTTTGCCAAGCACATATTTATGTATCAAAGCACAGGCTGTATTTTAGCATCCCACAGTCTCACAGTAGGGACTCCACAGACTCATAAAAGTTACTATAACAGAAAGTAAAAGTATAGTTACTCCATAATTAACTGCTCGGCATCCAGGCTCAGGAATACAACTCTGAGGGCCATTTAAATTGCTACAGGGACAGCGTGCCTCCTGTGCTATTTATTTTCTTTTCCTTTTGGTAGGTTCAATGGCTCGAGGCATATAATGAGACTTCATTATATAGATCAATACACAGATACACCCACAAAAGTAAGGTCTTGTCATGATGTAAAGGCACTAACTTAGTGTCTTAGTGCTTCGATCTAGCTTGTCTCCCATCAGACCCCAGCAACCCACACCAGCTCTCTGCTGGAGATGACCAGCACCGGTGCTAGAACACATCTCATCCACAGAACTCTGAACATGTGGAAACGTGTCCTCCTTTTTTTTTTTTTTTTCCATTTGCTGCCTTGTATTGCATCTACACCTGTGTATGCTGACATCAGTTCCAACCCAAAAAGCAGCTCAGACTTGTGCCGCTTGTTACCTTTCCACCACATCTCACCCCCTCAGGTGTGTTAGCAGGTCACAAGGCATTGACTGAGCGGTTGAGCTTCCCCTTCTTTTTCTCCTCCTCCTTTAAGTAGCAGACCACCAAAGGGAGGTCACAGAAGAGCCCCAGAAGGGAGGGAGGTTGAGGCCACTGTGAAAACAGAAGATGGTCTCTGTTGAGCCCTGTAACACATCGAGCACTGAGCTGCGGACAGGTGCACCTTCACCCCTGCAGCCACAGACCTGCCCCAGCAGCAGCCCTGCAGGAGAAGCAAGACTCACCACAGTTCTTTTACAGGTACACATACAGATAAACTAGCTGAAACCAGAGTGTGACACTCCCTTGTAGCCCCTACCTTAATTGTGGAGACAAATCAATACCAAGCCCAGAGTGAGCAGTCACAAAACAATGTCATAACCCACCAATTCTATTATCAACCTCCTGATTGCCCTTTGAGGAACACATTCAAGGCAGCATTCACCAGAGTATAAGGGCTTTCTATTTACACAGCTGTGGATCTCCAAAGATAACCAATTTTTTTTTCCATCTGCTCCTTTTGAAGAGATAGAGTATTCAGCAGGTTGATGGAGCTTTCAGCTGCAACTCCTCTGCTTCCTCACCCTTAACTCTAACAGCTCATCAAAATGCAGCTTGTCAAATCTGCCTCTTCCCCTCCTCCCCATCATTTCCGTTGTCCTTTTCAGCATCCGGAGTTTTAAAGAGTTTCTGTTTATGGGGTTGATGGCAGGACATTCATATGTCTCCTGATGCTGCATCACATTGCCGATCCCACTTCTAAATACATCATGGACCTGTACTAGCTATTTGTTCTGTGAAACTTAAATTCAACTTTCTGCTGTGACTGCTAACTGTGCTTTAAACTGGGGTGTTCACTTCACTTTTCATAAACACCCACAAACACTTATTAAACTTCCCTGAATATTTTAACTCACTGTGCACATACAGTCTTACCCTTATGCAGAAGTCAATATTTGTTACAATTAAAATCTTTTTACAGAAGATTATTTTCAATCAGTTGTTGAAACTTACCTTCCACACTAGAAAACAAGGAAGAACAGATATAGTGTGATGGACTTATTTTCCAGGATGTTTGTCTGCATTCACGTTAAGGGTATTAGGTGGATTTACTTCCTCAAAGAGGAGTCAGAAGGGAGTTAAGAATAAAAGAAAGAAGATTAGTTTGATACTGAATGACTGGGAATCATTTTTTTAAGCAGTATTTAGGAGAAGAGAGAAAAATATAAATCCTAGCTAATGCCAAGCCTTCCTTCTACTCTCGGCTCCACTCTACATTATATATGTATGTTAGATTTACACATTATTTATTATTACAAAAAAAAGACTATTAATTTGTTTTCTGATAAAGACATCGGAAACATAAATAACTCTCAGTTCTTTCACTTTGAAGTGTCAGGTGTTATTTTTCAGTTCAAAGTTTATTAGCCTTAAAAGTCTTTTTCTTCTTTTGCTTTATTCTGCTGCTCTTTTTATCATGTGTCATATGGAAATCTTAACTAACATTTTGGAGCACCCTGTTTATACCATAGATGGTGTATTTTTAATTTATAGATTTATTTTTATTTATTTTTCTCTCTTTCTAACTTAGAAATTTAATGAGTTCTCTTGCATATCATAACCAGGAACAGTAAGATGACTGAGTAGGGTGCATAAGGAACAGTAGCTGATTTTATAGTGGTTAAATATGAAATATGCTATTTATAACAATGGAATTACAGCCTGTGGCCCCTATAAAAATGCTCAAAGTCTGATGAGGAGATATATTTATCTTGGAGGAAAAGAAACTTCTCTACAAGCTATCCTACTAAATTGAACAGGAACCCTTATGGAAGAACTGAGTGTAAAAGAATAATAGATGTCAAAGGATAGCAGCAAGAAGGATGACACGTTATCTCCATGTTTTCCAGAGTGCAAACCCAAAAAAAGAAGCAGTCAATTCAGCAAAGATGCATCAGTTTTAACAATGACTTTAACATTCATCAGGAGAACATTTAAAGACTTGAATACTTAAAAAAAATAAATATATCACTGGAGTTAAACACTCATTTAAACAAACCAAGGTCTAGATGTCTGATATGTAACAAACCAGGTAGTTTAACAGATTACAGATTTTACTACAGTCCTCCTAAGTATAACCCTAATGCAATCAGAACATAAGCCATCGTCTCCCTACCTAATATATCTCAAAGAGAGATCACACATTCTATCTTCTTCTTCCTCGTAGGTATGAAAATATTCACAAGGTATGAAACTGCTCTTAGCCTCTCTGTGGCCAGACACATCTAGAGGAAGTTGATTCAAAACACTGGGGATAAAGCGGCACTTCAGCATCTACCTTGCTCTGCCTGCTAAGAGCATCCTATAAAGTTGGTATTTTTAGTGTTTTGGAAAGAATTACAAGAGACACGAAGGCTGCAAAACAAAGCTACAGTGATAAGGAACTGTGAAGGAAGAAAGCAGAGTGCATGAATTATAAGAACAATTCGAAGAAATGTGTTAAAACTGGACCTAACAAGAGATATTATAATCAGACAAAGAAAGTGAAATAAAGTGTAAGATAGAAATGTTTTCATCATAGAATCATAGAATCACCAGGTTGGAAGAGACCCACTGGATCATCAAGTCCAATCATTCCCACAAATCTCTAAACCATGTCCCTCAGTGCCTCATCCACCTGCACCTTAAACACCTCCAGGGAAGCACCTAATGCTCTGAGTGGAAAAGCAGGCAAATTGTCAGGGAAAAACAAGCAAAGGTTTTCACAAGCAAAATAAATTTTGTATACACCTTCATTTCCATACACTCCAGTTATAGACCCCAAGTCTGCGTCCATGGCAGAGAGCACAGGACAGATGGCCACTTCTGAAAACTATGACTCTTTTGCAATTATAAACGTTGGTAATATTAATGATCTTGACTCTATGTTACAGGTTTTATACACATATTTTTGCCTTATAAGTTTTGCCACTGTAATAACATTGTTCCTGCTCCTAATTGCAGAAATGTTGATAGCAAACATATTACAGCATAAAAACTGTGAAACTCTAGAGACTCTACTGTGCGTATGTTCACACATCAACTGAGGAAGGATATCTTCTATATTACACACAGTTAACTTTAGAGCTATTTCCATTTTCCCCCTGTGACTTCAAAGAACTCAATAAGCGATTGATAATCCTTCTGTCACCCTGGGCAATTAATGGGAGTTACACAGCACTGGCTGCATCAATTTTTGTGTATGTGAAAAGCAAAAAATTGATTTCACAAACTTCCTGGTGCATATTGATTTAGTGCCTTTCCCCAGGCCATTCCCATTTAACGTTTTTGTGTGGTCATTGAAAAAAGTTGGAGACTGTCAAACAAAATCTGTTTCTTTAGAGCTTTATCTGTTACATTATTTTGCCAGTATTTTTAGCCTCAGCAATATGGTTTTAGGCTAAGCTTCAGGCTTGTAAGATTTTCATCACCTAGAAAGTATGAGTAAACAAACTGACCCAACCATTAAGTGGAGGCACTTCAAAGGTTTAGTGTCCTTTTAAGAAAGCAAAAATTCCAGCTACAAAAATCTATACGGAGCCTTCAAGAGCTGAAGATGGGTTTACAGACAAATCAAAGTACTTGTATATCTAACTGTCCAATTTTCATCTGCATGCACCTGAATACCATGAACCACTATAAAAATTGTCAGTTAGAGTGGCCAGATTTGTTCCCAGAACTGAGATACGAGTGGAGCACCACAGAGTCCCATGCAACAGAAGTAAACTGAAAGTCCAAAAGAATAGCAACCTTCTGGAAAAGTAGTCCTCGTGCACCTGTAGCACACAGCTCATCATCCATATTTGTGAAGACACAATAGGTAGATCCGTAAGGGACAATTACTTTTTACATTTTTATTTTTAGATATTAACCCATTTAAAAAAAATGCAAGGGAAGTCATTCAATTTTGAACCCTCTTCAGTCTCACCCTCTTTCAGGCCTTAGAGATGAGAGTGCAAGTTTAATTTAGTTTTCAGCACAGTGATACTCTGTATCCTTTCATTCTTTCTGTTGCCTAGAATCTGGTGTCAGGACCAACAGCAAATACTCTTGATGCTCATGAGCTTACTACAGCTAAAATGAGACTTAGAAATCCTTAATTAGATACCAATCACCCTCTTCTGCTAAGAGATTACTAATCCCTGTTCTTTGAACACTAAATTAAGTTAACTTTTCAACAACTTTTTTGTTTAAGTAAATACACTTCATTTCTACAAGATATGTGCATCTAAGTTGTGTGCTGAGCTGGGAAGGGACTCTGGACGGGAAACAATGGGATTTTTTCCTACTTTGAAAACTCTGTATGCTATCTGTACCTAATTTTGACATCAAGTCAAAAATCTAATTGACAATGAGTTTCTATGGGAGTGAAGCCTTGTTTGATATACACAACAGAATAAGGAAAGAACATGTCTGCAATCATAATCCATATAGAAAGCATGATAACCTAATACCAGCAAAGCTGGTCTCTTTATACACAGATACGAGGCTCTCATAAATCTGAAGTTGCTTTATGGTCTCTGGATGCATAAACCAAGACTTGAAAGATCTACCTCTACCTCTAAGTCATTATACCTTTCCTCTCTGCATAAGATACCAGCAACTGCTAAGGAGTCTTCATTGTGTCTGAAACCATATCAGACCATGCAGTATCAAAAAAAACCTCTTGGCACTGAGTCTGTTAGAGTTTAAACTATCTACACTCAGTACCTTCCTCTAAAAAAAAAGGGTAAAGCTTTGCAACAGATTTTTTTTTATATATTTTGTCTAACACAATGAGATCCTCACAAAAATAAAATAAAAACAGGTAATACTGTAATTTATAAAGATATAGTAAGCACTTAAGTAAACTTTACTAAGTGAATTACAATAAAACAAATCAGAATTGACCTAAAACCAATTTCTAATTGTAACTGGTACCAAAACTGTCAAGTGCATATATCAAAATACTGTGAGAGAATGACAAAAGTAAATCCTAATAAGAACAAACAAACTGAAATTTAACAGGATGACTTGTCAGTTTGATATCCACCAAGTCAATGATCCCATATTTGAGCAAGGACAACTAATTATTTATGCAACGTTGTTCTGGTGACAGTGTCAATTCCACGAAATGTTTCCATTTTTCACTGACAGAATAAAGGATCCCTATGTAGTCTATTAATGACTGTCCTTGAACACTGTAAAAATGTTCTCTAAACTATTTCTAAAGGAACTATAAGTAAATAAATAAATTGTTGTTCTCATCTTATTTTGTTTAACAGTTGGGCTTTAATGCCGAGTAATTTATAAAGTCATATTTAACTGCTTTCTAGAAACTTACTAGAAAACATTAACTAGCTACTAGACAGATCCTTTTTCTTTTATTACAATAAGAACATAAATGACCATGACAATACAATAGATGCAGAGATTTTTCAATTATGGACACAAACAAGAGAATAGATGTTGAAAAATTTGAAAACGATGACAATTGTATTTTAAAGTTTATATAGTTGAAGAAGCTTTATTCTTTCCTACATTGTTTTGATATCTCTACAAACATAATATGATCTCAATACAGTCCCTTTGTTCATAGCTGCTCTTTCTCCATAACTTACAATTCTTACACTTTATTGTGAATATAATTTTTATTAGTTTATAGATACTTAATTTTCATAACACTACAAATGAAAGCTCCATAGAACTCTGTTACAAATTATATCAAGTTACAAATTTTCAAGGGCCTATTTTACTGTGATAAAGAAATATAATCTGCTTATTTCGTGGTCATGTGTGATAATCATACTGAAAACACAGTAATATATAACTGTTACTTTCCTGTGTCTTCTCAAACGTGTTGAGACTGAAAACACCAGGAGGACATCATAAGCTTTTCAAACATAAGAATACACTAGGCATAAAAAAAAAATAGAGACTGCTAGTGTCTGGGAGGCAGCTCCTTCGTCTCTCATCCCATTGCAGGAGTTAGTAAATAAAAAGTAAATAAAACTTATAACATAATACATGAACTAATCACCTTTACTTTGTCAATAACGTCACTCCTACCAAATCCTGCACTGAGAAGAAATCACACCAACTCCTTTCAAATCATCAGACTACACACAATAGCAACACAATAAAATTTTACTGTGATATATTGTAATTTATAACCCACTAAAGGTAAAATGCCAAGCCTTATATCAGAAATCACTTTATAAACAACAAGTTCCTTGGTTTCTTGGCAGGTGAATGCAGAGTTGAGAAAGGACACAAGAACATGCAGGTCTTACCTGCCACTTCAACAGTTTTTATGTCAGTCAGCTGTCACCATCTACATTCCATGCAATCAGGCAGTGACACACCCATGTTACATACGACCAATACAACATTAGTTACCTGCTCTCACAAGCCACTATGCAGGGATGGTAGATGTCAAAGATGCCATCAGATCACATTCATTACAGCCAATAGAAAGATTTAGGCTGCTGTCTGAAAAGTGGTTAATGCTAGGAATCAAAAATGCTATTCCCTATCACATAACACATCTGTGGATATAGGCCTACAAAGAAAGCAAGTAGATGACTATAAAATTTCCATTGTCAGAAGTTTCCAATTTCCAGTGCAATTTCAATTTTGTACCTGTAGTTCTTAACTTTTAGACTCTCCCTGCCTCTAGAGAACTGGTAAAGAAAGCCTTTTAATACCAACGTGGTCACAGACTGGATTTCTGCCAGATAGCAGAGAAGATTTACTGGGGGGTGTGTGTGTGTGTGTGTGTGTGTGTGTTCAAATAAACCATCAGGAGCTCAGAAGCCTAATTCAGAAGTTTAGAGGAAGAACTTAACAAAACACCCAAATACTTTCAAATTTCATCCCTGCAGTAACAAAAAAAGCCATGTTCAAATCTATTTGTTTTCCTCTACATGGACTGAAATGACTAGAAGATGCAGAATAAGAAGGAAATAAAAATCATTAAAAGTTGCACAATAGAACCTTGACCATTTCTAAAATCAGAACACAATTCAGAGCAGAACCATCAGGTTATGGCTTCAGTAGACATGAACTGGTATGTTTGTCTTGAGGGAAAGAAAATTAATGTCAGGCTATATTGCATCAGCTTGAATTTACAACAACTGAAAATAGTCATTTGGTGTGTTTAGGGGCCATAATTTTCACAGGTACTTAACACTAAAAAAAAGTGCCTTGTAGAAATTTTAAGACTAAGTCTTAAGCTCCTTCTGGCATCCAAAGCCCTTGCTCCCACTGAAATAAAAGTCTTCAGTGCCATTTTCAAAACCGATTAAAGTGTTCAATGAACAGTCAGATAATTGGAAAATAATTACATGCTAAAACTCTACTAAGAACTAAGAAGTATGCTACATCTGTCATGTAATTCATTCACAGAACAAAAGAAATTACATTTTAATGATATTACAAATATTACATTTATTCAGTGTGTACAATTTATTATTAAAACGGTAAAATGAAATATTCTGTTTAATCAAATGCATTCAAAGTAACTTTCTTGGTTGAAAATGTAAACCCAATTTTCTTTTTAACTCTCCATGGAGATTCTATTACAGATAGAGACCGTGCCCACGCACTTTCAGTCCGAGACAAAACCTTTATCAACATCAACATAAGAGATAAAACACTTACTTAACTATCGCCAAAGTTCTAGTAAACATCTGTAAAAGGTGGTTTTAAATTACACTGATAGGTTTAAACAGCGCTTTCAGTAAAAGTAAATGCATGTTCTACAAATATATCTCTCTCTCTCTCTCTCTTCCTCTCTCTCTCTATATATATACATATATTTTAAGGCCTCTTCAGTAAAGACTTTTCCAAGGAGTTAGGTTTTAAATACATAAACTAGCATTTTCTACCATGGACATAATACATCAGCAATTTAAGATTCTGTTGCCTTAGAAAAAATATAAGAAATATGCATTGTCAGAGAGCGGATTTCAAAACCGAAATGAAAAACTACCATACACAAAATGAAAAATCTAAAGAACTAGAGAATAAAAAAGTAAGCAGACACATTAATGCATAGTTTGTTATACTGTATATTTTTCAAATGAAGGATTCAGAGTATTAATGTTTTATTATTGTGGGAATAACTAGGTATAAATCAAAAGAATGAGCTAGTTGAGACTACATCAAGTAGGTTAATTTTCCACCAAAAATAACATTCGTGATTTCAAGAGTGTTGTGAAGTCTGACTGTGTTAACAATTCGGTTATTAGACTGTTAGCCTTGTAGTTTGGCTGTTATTTAGTCAGCCTGCATACTGAGTACATACAGTGCCTGCAACAGCTCCTGGCACTCTGACATCAAACCCCAAATGTCTCATGAGCACGTTTCACCTATAACAGCTCTTCACAAGCAGCGGGAGCCTCTGAGCGGGGGGGGGAAGATGCTCTCTGTTACTAACAAGTCTTTTTTATTTTCCTTTTTCATGTTATATTAAATAATTACAGAAAATCCAAACAATTGCTTCTACTTTTCTCTCTCTAAATTCAAGCTCCAACTTCTACCCACACAGAAATCATCTAACCATACTTAATTTTCTACTACGCCCTTTAAAATTGCAGTCCTGTGACTTCTGTGAAGGAGCTGCGAAGGGCCTCCTGCTGCAGGAACTATAGAAACAATGTCCAAACTAAAATCCAAATAGCTACTTGGTAAAACAAATCATGTAGCCTGGCAGTGGTTCTTTAAACACTCCGAAACAGTCTTTTATGGACCAAACAACACTTAAATGCAGATTTTTCCTGACAAGCAAAACAGATACATTACTGTCCTGTATCCAAAGTTGTACTGATATGAAGATTCAGCCTTTATTAGATACATTAAGTGCTATGTTATATTACAGAAAAATGCCTTCCACTACAGCTGCAGTTCTACTAAGATTGCCTAGGAGCTGACAGCACTTAAATCCTGGGCTCTTTAGGTCTCTCTGTAATCTGAGTAAGCATGTAACCAAAACCTACTCAGTTAAATCTCAACATCTCTCCCTGCTGGGCCAAAGATAAATACAAATTCTAAGCTAAAGGATGGTGAAGAAAGGCATCCCCATTAAGTACAATGAAAATAAATTTAAACATTATTTTCCCTCTACTGAACCAGCTGATTACAGTTCCATCAAACTTAGAGAAGCAGCACTCAGAAGAGTTGTGTCATCATAATAAAACACCCCCTTAATAAAGTAGGTCATGTAGCAATAATTTGATGAAAAACTGCTGACATTCAGGTTATAAACAAGCAAATATGTTAATTCAAAAGGTGACGTACAGCAGGGCTTGCCTGAATTCTAAGTGGTTCCCATCTCCTATAAGGAACTAAAAGCTGAGTGTTTCTGTTATCATCTACTTGCCAAGCCAGATGCTGCGGTTTATTTTACACGTGGCATTTGAACCATCTGATGATGTCCTCTCTATGATCAATGATAAGAGAGAAATCATTCTGTCATGGCTGAATCGCTTGTCTTTCTGTTCTGGTAAGAGATATCCTACTTTAGAAACATTGTGAAAGACGCATTGCATATTTGTCCTCCTACAGAAAGGAATGGCAATCTCTACACTTACATACACAAGAGAACCTATATGAGATAAGACATGTAAATATATTGACCTTGTGCCCAGGAATTGATCTTTTCTTCTACTCAATCCTCATTTTCCCCATCTATAGAGAGAATGGGTTTTTTTCTTTCCTGTTTGTTCCCTCAGCTCCTTTTCTGTCATTGATCTCAGTCCATTTTCCTTTCCTTGTGTAATAAAAATACTTTTTTTTTGCACTCTCAACATTATAACAGTCAGTCTTTTCATCAATTTAACTTCAGTGACACACAAGTCTGAAAAACTGATAACCACAGATGGCTATACTTTGGCTTCTGTGATAAGAGTCTCCCAAGCCTCATTTTAAAAAGATCTTCCTTAATGAATTTCATAGGTTTTGGTTTTCATGCAGTGCTTTTCTTTCACTGTTATAACAAATGTTGTCAGTAACGAGAATTTGCCACTGAACCCTTAATAATGTCCTTTATTCTGCAGTTCTCAGCAGATTTGGAGTAATCCAGTTCTGCATTTGTTCAATTAATGCTGTGTTGCATTTCATGCTGGTCATCTAGTTGTCTTAAGCTTTTCAATGAATTAACAGGAGCTTAAATAATTTTCTATTGCTTTAGGATTTGAAGATTTACAAAAACAGGATAAAGGCTTAATTCTTCTTGAGCGGTTCTGTGAAAACTGTTTTCCATTACATTATATCAATTCCATAATGTCTCTAGTTTTAAAAGTATCCTAGAATTATACCTGTCACAGTTCAGCCTTAAAGCCATGGAAGATAACAAGGTATATGTACAAGTTTTGCATAAAAATGAAACTATTTAATCCATTTATTGAAATAGGTGAATAACTATTCAGCAGATGGCAGAACTTGGTGAAGTTTTACTTTGCTAATGAGTTAGCATTGGTGAACTTTCAGGAAGAAGGCAAATTTTGCAGGACAAAAACAGTCATTATGTGTCTATATACACACAAATATTTCATTGTTTATTTATTTATTTCAGATCGAGAGAATGCCTGAGCTCATTGTAGCTTTAGTCTATTCACCAGCACAGGGCACAGTTGTTGAAGTTACATGCAACAATGTCCGGTGTCAGACATGTATTGTTCAAGCAGGGAGCTGTGCCTGCAAGAACTTATCCAAATTCTGTTTAATAGCAGCACTTCTACTGACCTTGACAAGCTCTCTGTCAGTTCCATGATGAAATCAAGCAACAGGCTACCACCTCTTTTGTGATCTATGTAAGAGAACTGGCTATGACTTTGTTTTGCCTCCCAGTGACAAAGAGCTGTTCAGGAACAGCAAATAATGCTTCTTACAGCTGAGCTACACAGAGAGTACAGCACCATGGTAAAGTTTCAGGAAAGTAATACATAAACCAGAAAGTAGGTTTGTGACTTAGTGTTTCAAGTTAAGATACAGCAGGGCACTTACTCCTTATAAGGTTGCTTCTGTGTGTCATTGATTTTGCAGTTTATTATTAAAGTGTCTTACAAGAGAAATGGCAACCAGATTTGACACTTGGAGACATATTAACAACATGGAACCTTAGAAAAATGGGCACTCTGATAGTTATTAATCAGACCAAGCTACTGCATGAGCCTCCCCTTGCTCCCCTTTGCTCTGACAAAGACGCAAATCCTCTGGCATCCTCCAACTCATTTTAACAGTTCCGCAACCACAGATTTCCCTTCTGCTCGTGAAACAAACTGCTTCTTCAAAAACCGTCACACTGGTTCCCAAGCAGTACTTACTGCTTCAGGAGTCTGCAATAGCATAATACATTAAAAAGCAATAAAAGCTTGTTCATCTCTTGGAAAAAAAAAAAAATCCAGAAAGTCACATTCTTGTAGTCAACTGTGATTAGCTCTAATCTAGCTCTCTGGAGGAGGAGGACATGACATTTAAGACATTGAGCCCCTCTATTCCAAAAGGCTTATTTCTAATAGCATTGAGGGGAAAAATTGATTCTTTTGATCTTTTATTTTAATCTTAAAGTTTAATTTGAACCATAAAATTTTAATAACTGTCCTCTAGGTTTCAAAGAGAACAGCACTAAGTATTTTCTGCACACTGCACATTACACATGTAAAGCCAGATTCCTTTGTATCTGCAAGAGCTGTGAGGGCTGTTTATTAAATTAGTAATGACCAGCAATCAATGGCTTTCAACTCCTCTGAGCGTGTGCTGTGTCTTAAGCCAAGAAAAATAAAATCAGCCTTAGCCATGTAGAGCCTTTATTTTCATAAACATCATGGCATTTTAAAGTAATTATGCCTATCAACTTCATACGAGATTTTGAAAAAAAAGCAGGATTTCCCTATTGATTTAGTGATCAGGTTTCACAAGGCCCATATGCAAACTAATTGCTTGTGTCCTTCCAAGATCCAAAAAGCTGATAATGAATTTTATATGGTACAAGGAAATATGTACCAGCTGGTGTAATAATTTGACCATACAGCTGGTAAACAACAAATTTTCTAATTTGAGCCCAAGAGGACAGAAAGTTACTTCTGTTAAAAGGCCTTTATTACAACCTGAACAGTTGTCATGGCATTTTTTAAAATGATCAACAGCTCTGTTTTGCAAATCAGAGATATAATTTTTATCTGAGCAATACAGGGGAAAAAAAAAAAGCTGTGCTTAGTTTTTCTCCTGGGAAAAAAACTCATGAATTGCAATCATTTCCAGGCCGGCTGACTCGGTGTAACCCACCTGCCTGTCCTGCCCCAGGGTGGGAGCTACCTGTGAGAAGGAGCATGAGGCCTTCTGCAGCCCATGCGGCTCCTGTCAGCTGATACACTGAGACAGCATCTTGGACTTTTTATGCTTTCAGTGGTAGTAAACGTCATTCCCACTGATAATATACTTACTCAGAATAGAAGAGCAATGAAGCTGGTAAGGGGGCTGGAGAACAGGCCATATGAGGAACGGCTGAGAGAGCTGGGGGTGTTTAGCCTGGAGAAGAAGAGGCTGAGGGGAGACCTCATTGCTCTCTACAAATACCTGAAAGGAGGTTGTAGAGAGGAGGGAGCCGGCCTCTTCTCACAAGTGACAGGATGGGACAAGAGGGAATGGTCTCAAGATTCACCAGGGGAGTTTCTAGGCTGGACATTAGGAAAAAAAATTTCACAGAAAGGGTCATTGGGCACTGGAAGAGGCTGCCCATGGAGCTGGTTGATTCACCTTCCCTGGAGTTGTTTGAGGCACAGGTGGACGAGGTGCTGAGGGGCATGGTTTAGTGTTTGATAGGAATGGTTGGACTTAATGATCCGTTGGGTCTCTTTCGACCTGGTTATTCTATGATTCTATGAAGCAACCACATGAAAAGCTGAACTCCAACTTATTTTACAGTATCAGCTGTTTGTCTATAGTTCTTAATTTAAAAGGCCAGGAAAGTTTCTAATGCCTGCAAAATGTGCTTCTACAGGATGTTAAAGCAGAAAAAAAAGTGTGTGTGTGTGTATATATATATATTTCTGAGGCAATAAAGACTTTTTTTTTCATTTCCAATTCCCTTTAATATAGTTGCTATTCATGAAGAAATTGCTTTACACTTTTCCAGTAATACAAAAGGGGCAGGGGGGTGGGGTGGGGTGGAAAGAACACTTCCTAGCAAATGGTTCTACCACACCTGCCCACACTTTATAAATCGAATTTGCAGGACAACGTTCTACATCTGGCTCAGGCTTCAGTCAGATTCATAATGTATGGTTTATGGCAATTATTACCCAAAACTGATATTCTTTACCTCTTTGTTGTTAACAGGATTGGAAAACGTGTCAATGATGCTTAAACTAGAGTGAAGAATGAGTCACTAAGAAATTGTTGAGGCTTTTTTATTATTATTTCTCTTGTAAGTGCCTCTGTTACACCAGTAGCACAAGCACTGTCATAAGCGCTAGTTCCACCACTTCTCCCATTCCATCATCCTGGCATTAGCTTTAATAGTGGCCAACAAGGAGAACAGAACTACAGTGTCATTGTCTCACCTATTGTAGCCTCAGGACAGATCAAACCTTGCCTTCTCATCCATAGCACTGTGAACATTACCACGTAAATCTGCTGCAGTGCTGTTATGGGGAGTCTGCTTATGAAGAAACAAGTAAAAGGCTAAAGGAAGACATACTTTGATTGATATTATTCATTTAGAATATATTATAACTTCCAATAAATCTTTTGTTTCTCATGGTACTGCAAATAAAGCTTCATATTTCCTGAAAGTAGTAGAACAGCTACCTTACATGCTGTTTCAAGATAGAACGTGAACGTAAGGAGAATCTTTCTCAAAGCTTTCCCTTAGGATGTCTAGGCAGAAAATACCTAAGAGGGAAATTTTTAAGACACTATATGATGACGCCCTTTAAAAACAGAGTACTCTGTGTTGTCAGGACCTGGAAAATATTGTAAATGGAGATCAGAAAAAGTGCAGAGGAGTTGTGAAGAATGGATATAATAGTAAGATGATAAAAATGCTTTCTATACGGTTGTGCATGTTATTTCTCAGATTGATACTCTCTTCCTATATGTCATAAGATGTTTCCACAAAACAGGCCCACTAACTCAGTTACTGGCAAAAAAAAATTAATTTACCATTTCTGCTAAAGAGAAATTTCATCAGTTGGCAGGGTTCCAGCTGTTGAAAATGGAGTAAAACTTCAAATTTAATTGTCAATCACTTCATTAGCAATTACTAAAAAAACTATCAAACATTTTAATACTTACTTTAGCATCATAAGCTTCATGTTAGCAAAATTCTTTCATTTCATTTTATCCATATTTTGAGCATCCGTGGAACATGCTGCTAGCAATATAAACTTAAATTAAAAATATTACATAAAGATAAATATTTCCTCTATTTCGCATAGGTTCCTCCCTTCAATTAAGATTAAAAATCACATACTTTTATTTTTAAATATTTACAAGTTAATGCTCAGAAAGGCTGACAAGGATACCAGACAACAAGCACAGACCACCTCATACAAAGGTCACTCATACATAGTGCCATACATGAATACAAACCAGCACACTCAGGCAGGGTTTGAAGTTTCTCTTTTTTAAAGTCAAGAGAGCATGTGAACACTGGAAAGTACTGGAACCCTGAAACACAGCAAGACCTCCAAAGGAGAAAAACTCTCCATACAAGATTCATTACTGAACGACAGGTTTCTAGCTGCAAAGCAGTAACTGAGAATGGTGGAAGACTGGGTAAAATGTTAATTGTTCAATTCCACCAAGGCAATCTGCAACACGCAGCAGAACTGCTCCTTGTTTTCTCTCCCCCCGCAACGTGTTCCTGTGTGTTCTGACAGAGTGGCTGTGCACTGACAGAACACCTGGTTGCAAAGGGGAAGGCTTCCAAATGCTAAGCTTGTCACAAACATCAGCTCCTGCCTGTACGTGTTTGATTTCATTCTGCCAAAATCAGAGGCTGATGGGTGTTACCTGGTGCAGTGCCTCACTTGCATGAAAGCTGTCACTGATTTTCTGCTTTCCCTAATACTGCTTTAATTATATTGTATTTAAGAACATGCAGGTGAAAAACACAAAAAAATCATGGATGAATTAACTTCATCAGTTCCAAATACCAGGAAAATAGCTTTTATTGTTAACCAGCTTCAAATAGAAATACTGTAGTTCCAGGGTAGAACATTGTTTTTCTTCCTTTCTTTTTCCAAAGGCATTCACACAGAGAGCATTTTAATTTTCCACACTATAGCTGTGTTGACCTTCCAGACCTTGCAAAGTAAAGTATTTATGATCCTGGGGCTTTTTTATGGTATTGTTTCAATATTTTTGTAACATTTGTATTTCTTGCTGATGTTTTTGGCATTAAAAATCATTCAAGCTGTGCTGAAATATAATGATATTCACTGAACCATAGTATGGAAGGATAATTCAGTTCAGGGAGGTTATTCTAGCTCATCATGTACACAAAGGCTTGAAAGAAAATGCAAAGGATTCTCAGCTCTTGACATGTGCACTATTCAATCTCTCTTTAAAAAAAAATAATGTGACACAGAAAAGACTTCACTTACATATCAAAATACGCAGCTTTATGTCTGCAGAGCCAGCCACACAAAACAGGCACCCAAAATGCACACGTAAAACCACCTTTTACAGTCTTCCCAGAAACACAGTCTTTTAAATACAATTGATCATGGAAAACTCAAGTCTGTAAGAATCTCCTTTTTCTTCTTTTCCAGTAGCAGAGCCTGTCACCCATTAACCCATTGCATCTCAAATTACTGTAAGAAACAAAATGTCACTGTGCTAGATTTCATGTTGGCTATGTTGTGCTTTATATTTATCCCCATCTTCTCTCTTCTAATTCCTATTAGCCTTTCTGTCTTTGCCTTTATCTCTTTCAGTTCCTTTACCTTGTCTGTTGTCTTCAGTGGCAGTGGTGGAAACTCACATAAGGAAAACAGTTCTGTACCTTTCTCAATCATTTCATGCTTATGATCAGTCTTCTCTTTTGCCATGAGTTTACAAACTCTATGCAAACATAGAAGCTGCCCACTTTGCAGATTCTAAGAGGACCATAAAGTAAGTCATATACGTGAGGTTTTTCATTCAGTTTCTCCAGAATACTTCAAACATTAACTATCCACGGCCTGAGCTGCTCACTTGTGTGATAATTTAATGCAGGATTTCCAGTTTTGTAATAATCTCTGAAAAGAAACTATATCAATGCAAAATCTCTCCTGTCTTATCATCAATGGCTGCAGAGCCAATCTGTTACATATAATGGTATCAGGTACTAATCTGACCCTTTATAGCAGTTTGTGTATTGACCGAACAGTAAGTCCACATCAACATTCTCTAAATTTCTAAATAATGTTGTGATATCAAGGGACTGGTGACCAGTCCAAAATATTTAAGACTGTGACAAAATAATCCATGAACACTACAAAGTAGCATCATTTCATAACTTACTGCCATGACACGAAATAAGAGAATATTATGAAAACCAAATAGTGCAACTTAGCTGAACATAGGTCCTTGTTTCTATTCTTTTTTTTAATGCACAATATTTTCAATATAATATCTATGCTATAGAATATCTATACAAGACCCAAGTTACAGGGGGAAACTTTCACTGCCCTCTGGGCACAGGGTGCTTAAAATAAAAGAGCTCAGAAAAAAAAGAATTAAGACATATTTTAGACCTCTGAGTCATACATTACATTTCATAATGTTAATGTGTTCTATTTCTGAAATATGAATTGATATGAAAGGACAGGCTCACCCATCTCCTGACAATCATACAAAGAGGTCCATGGTACAGTGACCCACAGGGTGTGAAAGGTCAGATAGAGCATTTGAAAAAATAAGTCATTAAACATGGACATAGCACTAAAAAATATGTATATTATGGTTTTCTAGGAGACATTTAATTAAGTCCTCATCACAACTGAGATATTTTAATCAAAAATATCATCCTAACCCTTGATTCCAAACTCCTCAAGGTGAGTTGGTATATTTATAAATAAGAAACTTGCACAGCAAGCAGCAGAACATTGTATGCCTGCAGGTTTTATTCCATTTTCCTATCCCAGCCAAGCATAATTCTTTCATACACTACATAGTTGCAAAAATAGTTAATACGTTAGAGAAAATTTCCATATCACTTCATGATTTTTTTATAGATAAGTTGTAATAATTACAGAATTCTATAAATTGCACTGAATTGTCATTTCTATTCAGTTACCAGTCTGAAATAAGCTGCCAGGAGCCTTAGGTTACTTTGACACTTGATATAGAAACATACTGGGTAAGAGTATTTGTGTCGTCTTTTTTTTATTTCCTTTCTCTTTTTTTTCCTCTCTTGAACGTGCAGATGCAATAACATTTGTTGACTGTGTGCTATGAAAAGTTAATTTTTTACATGTACATATTAGAGATAAATACAGGTTTATAAGTATTCACAACAGGGTATTCTGAAAGTTTTGTACTTCAAGTCCCTTAATTCCAATAGCACTAGGGGGAAATGTCAACACTCATGATTCTCAGACCTCCTACATTTAAGATTTGGTACTTTCGTTTAAAAAGTGGTCTTGGTGATCTTCCTATACCTTTGGAAAGAGAGAAGCTGGGAAACACAGACTGTGAATTGGTATCTTCAGAAACAAATAAAGAGGAACTATTGTCTTTGATATTTAAAAGTTTCATAATCATGTCATGCTTTAGGAAAACATGAATGATCATTTTTGAGCTTTTGATACTGATCACACAGCAGAGGACCTCATGCTAACTGGCACTTGTTCCATTCTAAAGAGTGACCTCAAGAGACAACCAGTTGTACCTCTTCTCTCTCAACGGAGCTCTAACATTTTGGAGCTCTATTTGAAATGTGAATGTTGGTTTTCCTCCACACCTTCTGTAGAACCTCCTGGAATGAAGATCTACCTAGAAAGGACCATGCTGCTCTTTATAGATTGTAATCTGAATGAACATAATCCTGTGTTTAACTGGCTGTAAATCAGATGCATCTGTTGTTGTGAATACACAAGAACAACGAAGTCTTAGAGCAATTGGGTTGGGTTTTTTCCTATGCTCAAAGTAAACAGTGGCTCAAGTGCCATTTTGTGTTTCTGTTTTTCTTTTGGGATTCGGTTAGCTTATCGTTTATTGTAGAACAGTGAAAAATTGAATTTATTATGTGGAGATATAAGATTGTTTGCCTTTATGAAGTTGGCTGTGTCACAGTTATCTACCCATTCATTTCAAGTAAGATTGCAAAGAGATTATGAA
This sequence comes from Piaya cayana, assembly GCA_013389865.1. Lineage (NCBI taxonomy): Eukaryota > Metazoa > Chordata > Aves > Cuculiformes > Coccyzidae > Piaya > Piaya cayana. The sequence continues at coordinate 404,324 of WAAB01023394.1, read as the reverse complement.
GTTCAGCAGTAGCAGCAAATCTATGTTATTATTTTCCGTCTGAAAACTTGTGGCCTGCTTTAATATATTTCAAATAATATCCACTTTTGCCATCACAACAACAAGAATTAATGACTCGTTGACATTTTTTACCAAAGTCAACTTAGAGGACTAACATTTTGCCAAAAGACCTACAGCTCCTATACAAATTCTTCCGGTGCTGAGTTTCTGAATGGATATTTGGTATTTATTTGGCATTGTGAACCTATCTTCAATGTTAGGAAAAATATACAGACCTGCACCTGTAGAGACCTGTTCACCACTTATCCGTCTTCTTCACCTGTCTAGAAAACATCCACTATCATCTGTAACTTCTCTGAAATTCTATAGCACTGGTATACCTGAAATGAACTCTCCACATTCTTTTCAAAAGTAAGACAAAAACTTTCACACCATGCCTTGAACTGTGGGAACTTCATATTCGCTGATGCTCTTCCATGGTCAAGAGAGGAGGATGGACTACTACTTCACGGTCCATTAATTGCTCCATGAAGGAAACATTCCGCTGAATGTCATGAATACACAAGGGAATTAGCTTCTCTGGTAACATGTACACCTCAAATACCATTCACTTAGTTCTTATATCACTCAGACAATTTGGACTGCTTAAGAAATATGTCCTATTTCTCTTACTCGCCAAAACCTGTTTTGTATTTGTACTTAAAGCCAAACTTTGCTCCCACATAACATCATAAAACTCTTGTTCAGGACTCTGGCACAAGCAGCCTGTGAACGGCTTGTGGGCCACCTTAAGACCACCGACCCAAACACACTCACCCAACATATCTCTCCAGGTGCGCATATAGTCTGGAAAGTAAAGTCTGTGAGACAGAGTCTATGCACTGAGATGCACTGATGGGAAGGCAGTTCATTTAAGAGGTCTGAGACGTCCCTAAGAAACTGGCCAGGAGAGCTAGCAAGGAACTTGATTGCTAAGTGCTCTACAGACACTCTAGCACAGTAAGAATGATTGGAACAGCAGCCTACCACAGCACACGATATTTAGAAGCCACAGATTCAAACAGGTTTCGGTTCAGAAATGAAAGAGCTTCCATCACCTGTTACAGTGGACAATATTAAGATTTTTTTTTCCTAATTACATAATGAGTTGACTTACAATGTTAAGCCTCATAGAAAGCCACAGAGGCATACTGCCAAAGACAGCAGTTCTGTTGTTTAAGTCTTATTTTAATGTGGTTTTCAAAACTTCATAGCACAACTGCAGCCCTGTTTACATTCATTTTTTGTGAAATCCTGTCAGTACAAAATCACCATTTCAATGGTCCAAGTGAAAAAGCAGTCTTTGTAAGCACTACTTAATTTAGAGTCAAAAAGGGATTAACCACCACACTTTTTATGACATTTAATCTAAATACCTGCTCCTTGTATTTCTGCACTGGGAGATATTTACATTATCTATTCAGTACTATACTAACCATCAGGCTGACTGTTCCCCGAAGCTCTGCTGCCTCAAAATAATGACTTGTAGGGGAGCTCTAATGACAGAACAAGGGACAATTATAGGCACAGCACGAGGCTTAGAATAACTGTGTGATATATTTCATGCAGTTGAATGACCTCTTGTTCGAGTTCATTTGTTCTCTCCTGATGTAGATCTGGCCTATGCCTGAAGGTATACAGCTTGTTAATCTCAATATAAGAAGACAGAATAGATTAGATCACATCATATTGCTCAGACAAAAGCAAAACAGTTCCAGTGCTTGGGTGATAAATGATAGCAAGACGACGGGGCTCTGAATGCAGATATTCCTTTACTTAGAGATAGTAAGATCTGAGGCCGTAACAACAGATTATCCAGCCACTTTTAACGTTGATCCCTGTGTACAAAAAAAGAGAACACCTCTGTTGCCACTGGATATTTGAAAAGACTTCTATCAGGAATTTTGAATGGTCAGAATAAACCTTAGTTTCCAAAGAAAAAAGTTCCTATTAGAACTGGTCTGTGGATCAAGAGTGAAACCAGACTACATCCCCCCATGTTCTTGTCTTTCTGAAATCCAACCCTGTTGTGACTCTGGCTCTCTTAGTGACTGACTGACTCTCTTAGTGGCGCCTGCTTCTAAGCAGTCTCCTTCACATACTTGTCTTTGAAAATAACTGATATTCTGGCTATTAATATTCAATATAAACTTAGATATGGGTATAAGACCATTTTTTTTCACATGGTATGTATGAGGAAGGAGCTACATCTGGTTATGCAAACACAAAAATGTTCCTAAAATTTTTATCCCATAAGCACCCCCTCCAATATACTTAAACTAATTTATGCAGAGAAGTGATATTTTTAATATCATTCTGTCACTGTAAAAAATTCTTAACATGTAGCAATTCATATCTAGTCCTTTTGGGTTCTCTTAATGCAAGAATTATGTGAAATTATCTCTTCATAAAACAGAATCCAGAACAGAGCAAAGTCAAACCCAGGAATACAACTTCACTGGTTTAACTCTTAGAAAATAGCTTATGACTTAATACATAGAACTTAAAAGGAAACATCACCTGCTCTTGCAGGAGGTACTAAAAAGGCTAGGACTTGGGGAAGGCTGAAAGTCTTGTCTGCAGAAGATCAGGGTTAAAAAATTCATGAAGACAAACCTCTTCTTTCTCAAATCTCAAAATACTAAACCTAGGGACAGGCAGTGAAGACAGGAGGGGTTAGGAACAGATCATATATAGGAAGGTAAAGATAGCTCTCTCCTTCAAGTTTTAACTTGGAGGACGCTTACATGAACTAAAACCGTATAAATGATGGATATTTGGCTTCATTCTTTATATCTGGTGTTAGTATAAGATTCCTAGGGATTGTGCTCTATTACTTCAAAGTGCATTTACAACTGATAAAAAGCAGCAGCACTAGCAAGCAAAGCCTTCAATATTTATTTAAACAGCAGGTAACAAAGCATCCCTTGATTTTTTCTCAAAATTCACACCAACTGTTCAAGGTGATTATTTAAAGATTAAAGGATCATTGTTGCAATAAAGAATAAGTTATCTGGAAAGAAATGTTAGATACAAGAGCCACTGATCAACTTCATTCTAAAACCTGTGATAATTAAGTATTTTTATAAGCTGACTTGACATTTTGCAAATTATAATAGCTAGAAATAATATAGTATTGCTGCATCAACTAATGAACACTAAAAGCCATGCTAATTTAGATCAAATTCAAATCAAAGACAAGTACAAGTGTCACAACTTCCATTTAAAGACAGAACTCAGATCAACATTTTAGCACAGTGATTTACTACAAAAAAAACCCACTTTTATAATCTTGAGATTACACCAAATACAAAACAACAGATAAGGGAAATAATGTTAAATTGAAAGCTTTCTGTGCCTCAAAACAATTCTCTCCACAGCAATGCATGGCTAAGACTCTACTCTGGAGTCTTACCACAAAACTTTCACTGATCTATGGGAACTGGAGCAAGTCATAAATCATTCTGGAAATTGTCTGCTTAAAAGGGGCTACAAATGCTGCACTTCTTAATTACCAGAGAACATTACAATCCATTAAGATGTAGTTTTTATCTTATAGTTTCTCTCTGATTTTTTTTTTAAATAGCAAGATGTATTTATTGACTTGGTTGGTATCAATTACACACAAACTGTGCAACGGTTGCACAGCAAGACCACATTTCGTTTTATCCCTCTCCTAGAATGTCAGTGAGGCTATTTCTCTTATTGTAAAGGTCAATATCTGATTACAATCTGAATTTGAAACAAAATACTTTAATGAGACATATCCTACAGACATTAAATCTTCCTTTATCTTATGCACTACAATATGCTGCTCACAATGACCTTTCTTCCTGTTAATGAGGGTAAGACCTCAAGATGTCTGACTTTTATTTAGCATGAAGTCACATCAATGCTGACCAAAGATTACCAAGAGGCAATGCAATCTTCCCTACTTCACCAAAGGAAGACTGACTTTGGTCAATTTTATCTTTTATTTACAAGCCTCGTGATTTTTCATGGGTAATTCTCCCTTGAAAAGTTGGAAACAGAGTAAAAATAAAGGGAGTATAAAATAATCTCTTGAACTGGCACATGGTAAACATGCTTTTTAGATAGTAGTTAACTCTTACATATTATGGTTGCAACATGAGTAATCTAGGTATCTAGCATTCCACAAGTTTCCTCCGAGTGACCACATCTCCTTTTTCCAGCTCATTCCCAAAACCAAACTGTAGGTTGCAGGAGTGTCCATCTTCTGCTGAAATGTACATGTATATCTCAAAAAAGGTAAGAAAAAAAAGAACTTTCTGTTTGTATTCTTAAATCTCTTCACTAAGGTTTAATCCTCACCTGTTTAAACATATCCACGTACTCAATGGAAAGGAATAAACAGTGCCAAAGTGCTCATAAATGTAAAACAAGCTGTATCAAACTGTTCCATGAAGTCAATATATCCAATGAAGGAAAGAAAACACTAGGGCAGTTAAAACCAGACTGAGGATACCAGCATCATATGAGCAGCACTGAGCACCAGCAGAGCTGAAGCTTGGGAGAAGTTCTGCCCCAGTAGTTAAAAGACTTTTTCAAATAATTTTTCAAAGAACGCTCAATATTCAGAAATGACTGGACTGAGGAATTTCACACTAGCCTAGAATGGAAACTCCAGTTTGTCTTTAGTTGCTGGCTGTTGCAATGAAAGACAGTGATGTCTAGATATAGGCTGAAAAAGGAAACGGGTATAAGGCAGACGTTCCATCTCATAAGACGCACACATGAATTAAGAAGAGATATAGATAGCAGACTCTAAAACATCCCACATACTGTCTGCTCAGTGTCAGGCAGAGCAGCACAATGCGAGGTTTTTCTCTTGTTCTCCAACACTTGTGCAGTTATTGGGAAGAAATCTGTCAGCAGATGAACACAGAGAACACCAAGAATCAGGTCCAATCCAGCTCTGCTGCACCTCCCCAAACCTGCAGAGCAGGAACGGCAGGAGTGTCAGACAGAGGTAACAGCCTATTTAAGGAAAGGCAATGCCCACAGGAAAGGCAACGCACAATTCTTTCTTTTCACCTTATTTTTCCCCCACAAGCTTTTGCTCTAACAACTTCAACAAGATGACAATAAAAATGACTTTTGAGACTGTTTGGAGAAGATGAATGATCATTTTGCGCAAGTAATTAGTCAGAATTGTTACTAGGAGGGGAGAAGGAAAATGATACAGAAAGCAGATTAAGGAAACAAACCATAACAAATTCTATGAAGTCCCCAGAAGTGTCAAAACCTTCTCAATCCTATAATTGCCTATGTAAGTATCCAGGTTGTATTCCCAGTAGCTTAACAACTTTAATTTAAATAAGAAATAGCTCAATAAATAATAATTGCTTGCATATTTTACATGCATGTTCATTAAAATAAAACCCATACTCAGCTGGATATGTATTACTTAACAGTGATTTTATGGCACATGTAGATGTTGATAAATTAAATTGACAAGAACTGACTGAGGATACGTTCAAAGTCAATTAGGATTTTAGCTTCTTCCTTAATTGTAACAGTGGTAACTAGGAGTAAATTTACCATAAACATAAGATGAAGAAAGCATTACATTTTGAAGTGTTGGTTAAATATGAAAAAAAAATCCAAACAGTATTTTCAGACATTTTTAACGTAGGCAGCAAGCTCCTGCAGAAATCAGGGATGTGATGCAGTTGTGTACGACCAGGAAGTCACAGAATTTTATGGGTTGGAACAGACCTTCAAGGTAATTGAGTCCAACCATAAACCTAACACTTCCAAGTCCACCATTAAACCACATCTACACATCTTTTAAATACCTCCAGAAACGGCAACTCAACCACATCCCTGGGCAGCCTGTGCCAATGCTGGACAACCTTTTCAGTGGTCCAGTAAGTTCTTTCTGGCTCCTTCACCAAATGAATCCCTTTATGAAAGGTTAGTTGACAAAAAACTCTCAAAAAAATCACAATTATAAATACAAAACACCAGCTAAGTTAAATAATGGAAGTTACAAAGTGCAGGTGTCAAGAGGATGGGGCCAGACTCTTCTCAGCGGTGCCCAGCAACAGGACCAGGGGCAATGGGCACCAACTGGAACACAGGAGTTTCCAACTAAACATAAGGGAAAAAATCTTAACTTGAGGGCAATGGAGCCCTGAAACAGTCTGCCAAGATAGGCAATATCCGCAGATATTCAAAACATGCCTGGGTAAGATCCTATACAACCTGCTGCAGGCAAACCTGTTTCAGCAGGGGAGGTTGATTAGGTGATCTCCAGAGGTCCCTTCCAACCCTCACCAGTTTGTGATTCTGTGATTCTTATAGACCCAGGTCTTGGCCAGGGTAAGAACCCCCTCTGTTTTCTCTCCAGTTAGTGTGGAGGCTTCAATTTCTGCATGCAACACAGTAGTCAGTACTTTAGTGTTTTAAATATTTCCAGACAACCTTCCTTTCCTAAAAATAAAACCTTTGGCTCTTTGTTGTACCTGTTGCAATATATTCACATGTTGTCAATTGGTTTGATTCAAAGGAGTAGACCAAGCACATAAATAATGTAAAAAGAGATATACTTCTTGTAGCAAACAAAACAGCAATTCAGCTTGGATGAGCCTCTATCAAAAAACAACCCCCCTTCCAAAAAAACCCACAACAAAACCCCCACACGCAAAGAAGTAAGCTATAGTCTTGTAAAAATAGAAATCCAAGCTCACATCAAAATGTGTATCTTGAACTTCTTCTTAATGTATACAGTAACACTGCGGTCCTATTGGTGCAACGCAGCGTTCAGATTTCAGTTTAGATGCCAGCAGAAGAGATCTAAGCACACAGTCTGACAGCCCCAACATCCTAAATTTTTAATATTATCATTACTTCACAGTGATCCGACACCACTGACACTTGCTGTCATGGCCCACAACCAGAAGATTGGGAAGGCGGGAGGGGGGTTGCAGGAGGTCTTGTCTTGTTCTCCCAGAAATTAAGTGGCAGAAACAGGCAGGTTTTCATAAAACTCAGGCTTCAGTAAAGCCATGTATTTGTTCAAACGTGGAGTGATGCATGGGTTCAGATTCCCTCAGGGAAATTGTCATTATAGAGGTGGGAGACACACTGACATCTAGAAAAAATGCAACTTTGGTGTCAGTTGCAGCCTCTCTTTCTGAAATCTGCCCCTGGTCTGACTTCAAGAGAAAGCAGTCAGATCCTCAAAGACCTCTCTCCTGAGCTAAAGAAAATCTCCATTATCATTTGGCAGCGAGAGATCTGACATCCTCTCTGCATGTTCCTGCTGCTAGAGGGCATGAACATGAGACCTGCAAGCAAAACAGACACACATAGAAAAGTGGTAACAAAAAGCGCACTGAAAGGAGTAGTTGTGGTATTCTTCCCCAATCATTTTCCATAGTCAATTTTGATATATCAATTAAAAACTTCACTTAAAAATTAGGCAGGAAATGCCAAATTGATCTCAATTAAAACATCCCTTCAGTTTCCCTGCAAAGCACCCAACCTGATTAGTTGTTTCAAAGGGTGACAGGATGAGCACTAAAAGGAAGGAGGTGTTATATCAGGGAATTGACCTCTCTGATGCTTTATAGATTCATAACAAAGCAGCTTTACTGATATGATTTTAAAGATCTCTAACAGGCACAAAATGCAGTTGCTGTAGGAATAAATAGCAGACATCCCTTTGAGAACAACAGATGGCATCCAAGGTGACTCATCTCCCAAACAGGTAAGCACTCACTTTCACTTATTTGTAAATAGCCATCATTTATCCTGGTTTGTTCAGCAAGTCCCAGTGGTGTCACCTGCACCAATGACTAAAAGGAACGGATGGCAAAAATAAAACATAAAAGTGCAATTTTAGCTTCTTTTGCCCCTCAGCAAATCCGAGACCTGAAGTGCTACATAAAGAAACATGTGAAAATAAAAAGTAATAGCACTCTTGGTAAAAATTATGCGTTCCCGTAGATTCTGAATTCAGCATAGGGGAATACTAATGTCCCTTTTCTCCTACTGAGATTCCAGTATAAAAAGAACTTACCTCACTGGAACATCTGGGTAAAAACAAATTTTGTAACTAGCCTGGATATCAAGAATGAGCATTAACAGCTTAAGTGGAGATGCACAGCTGCAAGATGCTTATTAAAATGCTTTATCATTCATTAAGTCCCAGTGGCAGAATCGGAAGAGCTGGAAGACATTCCAGGCTATTCTTTATAAGTGTTTCACATTCAGCATTAGAGGCAACTCAATTAAAGAGAGATCATGTCTCAGCTACCGCAAAAAAAATCATTGCAAAGACAGACCTCCTTGGCAGACACGTCCCAAGCCCACATTAAGCTCATCAAGTAGGACTGCACAATGGTGTGATCTCTAGGAGAAGAAAGGTACCTACATTAACACTGTAGTTAGGATCAGCAATGCACTTAGGAAGCAAAGCCCATAGCTGTCCCACTGAGAACACTTTGGTTTGTAGACTTGCATCTTACAGCATTGTAAATGAGATTCCTCCTCAGAAGATGTTGAAGAGAAACTGCTCGCTGACAGGATACCAAACACACTGGGCTACTAGAGGGCATTTAGTCCATATGATCAGAATAAGGGTAGTTCAAAGTAAGCTCTTCCCCACTCCCCCCAGGTCCTTACCATCACCTTCTGTTCTACAGACCTGCTGCTATCTGCATCCTACTGTGTCTAGCGCGTTTCTTGACAAAGGAAGTGGCTCAGCACTGAAGGATTCCACATTAAGCTACTGAACTGAAATAGCATTTTTCACAGCAGTCACTATTTCTTCTGATACAGACACAGCATTCCTTCTCCTCCTTATCCTGGGCCAGATCCTGTTCCAGCTGTAGCTACCCCATCTATCATCTCACAGACTTCCTTTACTCCTAACCATAATTCACCTCCATGAACACAGCTGTGTAAGATCACTGCCTATTTTCCCATTTCCAGTAAACTAAAACACACTCTCCATACCTTTCTGAGGACTCCTCAAGCATTTCCCTCTCGAGGTATTGCCACATGAAATAAGTGCACCCTTGACAGTCAAAGGAAAGTTAAGCCACACTTCTCTCTGCTTTTTGTACAATTTCAGAACAGTGGGGGACTAGGGAATTGGTTACAAACAAAAGGAGAAATGACAGAAGAGATTTGCTTTTCCTCAACAAATTGTTAAAGAGAGCTGAAAAACGCTCAGTTTACAGATATGAAGATGTATTTTGGTGATAGGTTTCCATACTGCAAACAATGCCCCCTCTCCCCTTCCTAAAATGTTATTCATGAAATATTACCATTCAAATTCATCTGTCAAAACGATTGTTGATGTAGTATAGAAGGGCTACGTTATCATCTGCTCTGCAGTTTGCCTCAGAGCAATCTCGATTCAGATATTTACATAACCAAAGATTATGACATCTTTTCCAGCCCTTTAGATGTGTCTGTCAGCAAGATGCCAGTGGAATCAGGTTAATTCCAGCTAGATTCTTTCCTGATACCTAAGAATAGCTGTGAGGCATGAAGCAGTCATTTTACCAAGCGGAAAGCTTGTTTTAAAAAAAAAAATCATATGAAGCAGAAAACACAAACACACAAGAATGGAAAGTGTGTATTGAGACCCAAAAGGTAGGGATTTTGAAAGCAAGACTGACCATCCGTAGAAATATCTTTAAGAATAGTTTAAAAGTACTAAAACATGTTTTGTATTTTATATCCAAGATCTTGTTTTTACGTATTAGTCCTTCCATTATAATGACATGTAAACTGGGAAAAGCTGCATATGCTAAAGGACAGAGAGCTGGTCCCCCATCAGGTGACTCTTGCAAAGAACAAATCCTTCCACAAACTGTTGAAGACTTTTCAAGGTGCATTTGTTAAACAACCTAAACTTCCAGGAACCTCCCTTCCCTTACATCCTCTTTGCTTAACACTCTCATTCCTCCACAATAAGAAGAATGGAGGAGATCTTCTTGACATTGATGAAAATTGTCTACCTTTTAACAATTGATTCATACGACAAAATGTGCAAAGACACTCCTGCTTTGTCAGCCTTAAGGCTGCTTTATGCTATTGCTAAGGAAACTAAACCAGGTAGTAAGAGAAAAGAAAATTCTCATAAAGGTCAATATCCAAGGTCAGAATGAATTAGTTGCAGACTAATTCTGTACTAAGACCTGACAGCATAAAATACAGAATATTTACAGAGAATAATGTTTGCCTGTAAACTGATGCTGATGAAGAGGAAAGGATTACTGCGGGGGTCAAAAAAAAGAGGTCAAAAGGGACAATTGAAATGACAAAAGAGAAAGAAAAGAAATGCAGTAAAAGAAGATTAGAAGCTTACACATTAGCAGGAGGAAATAAAAACAATCAAAGACAATGCAGCAGATGAACCCATAAAGGGCTAGATCCAAATCCCAAACCAGGGCTTCAGAAGAGACCAAATGCAACATCGGGTAACTTGTGAGAATTTCTCCAAGCCTCTCATACACCTCCTCCCACTCTCAGATGAGCAAATTTTGTGTCCTCTACTACAAAGGCTGCAAGTGACAGAGAAGCAGTGAGAATTATTTTGGCTTACCAACATTCTCATAAGTGAGTTCTACAGTCCCACATATTTAACATTGTCCAGCTTGATTCCAAAAACTCTGAATTCTTCCAAAGAATGTCCTGTTTGTCTAACGTCTCTCATTGTTAGGAGTAGGTTACATAGTGATACCGTTCATCTGCTGACCTTATTTGCTTGTCCATTTACAAATATATCATACTACAGATAAATATCTTAGTCTACAAGAGCCGAAGTTAAATATGACTGCAAGTATTTTTGCCCTTAGAATACAGTAACTGCTGTCATCACTAATCACCTGTTGGCTCAACTGTCAGGATTAAATCCTCCTCCATAATTTTAAAGCTTTTTTCTCCAGTGTACCAGCACCTGACATTATATCATGCGTACAGATGAAAGACAAAGGTATCTGACTGATATTAAATGTTGTCACTCAGCTGGGGCTGGGAGGATGCCAACTGGTCAAAATCTCTAAAATTTTTGAGCAGATGCTGTGGATATTCCAGTTATTACTTCAATTTCACACTCTTCCTATCTGCGCTGACAGCTGGTTTTGACAGTCTGCTCTCTTCTTTTCAGCTCTCGTGTCAACCTGAGACACATAATAGCTGGGTTCAAGCTTAAACAACAGTGATTAGATCAGGTAGAGGAGGAAGCATGGTGGCAATAAAAATTAAGATGCTTTGGTAAACTTTCAAACTCTGGCCACTTCACTTGAAAGCAACTTTGCAGAAACTCATCCAACAAGACAAAAATTATTCAGAGGAGAAGAGCAGTAATTTTACTAAAGCTTTGGTGCATCTTGTTGGTTTTGTGGCTTTTTTGAATTGTACAGTCTAATTTCCCCAGAAGGAGTCCAACAGATCAATTCAGTCCTCAGTCTCAGGATTTAGATGAGTCAACAGGTTACGGTGCATCACCTTAACGTCTTTAGCAGGTCTCTTTGTGACACCGAAGTTCTACACCGTCAGAGTAATTTGATGCAATTTAGGCCTCATTAAAATAATGAAGCCCCTCGGCTTTACAAACCACTTCAGCATAGATAATATCAAATAAATAATCAGAAAAAGAGAGTTGTGAATCAGACCCCATCACATTTAAGCATGCCAGGCAGTACTGTATGCTGTCAACACTAGAATCTAGCCCTGCATAAACACTGCTCTCCTCCACAGTAGGGAGAGCTGTAATAACTGAAATGCAGTTTTGCCATCTGTTAAATAATTCACACAAATAAGAACTGCAGGTGTATTTTTCACCAGAAATGTTGGCTGTATGTTTAAAAGGTAACCTCTACAGTCCTCACATTCATAATTAGGTTTGTGGGTAGACTGAAGAAAAGAATTCCATTTGCAGAAATGCTCGCCAGATGGTATTGTGTATTAAAGTAGAAGCATGTGAAAACTATTTGAACAAATGGCAGATGTGCCTGTCAGCCTTCTCTTGTGCTGTTAACAAAGATTGGCATTTAGGCCATTATTCAGACTACCAGAATTTCAAAAAGTCCTCTGAAGCTTGTGTTAGCCAAGGACCTGTGCAGGCTACGAAATAACCAGCCTTGAGTAAATGAAAAAAAAAAAAAATGCAACTTGCACAGTATCTATGTTTGTCTACTCATCCAGACCCACCCTCAGATTGTTTCCTCAGGCCCCTCTTTAAGTACATGGAAGTGATTGCACTTAGCTGGATTTCAGACAAAAGTATGTGGCTGTCCATTATGGCAATCTTTGGGGTATTTTTGCTACAAAGCTGAACCCGCTGTCTTGTATCTACTGCAATTGCTTTATTTAATATGACTCCTGCAAAGTATGCCCAAGACAAACAGCACAGTACAACAAAGGCAATCTATTATGGGTTCAAAGGAGCTCAATATTTTTAGGATATGAATTCTACCACACGAAATTCAGTTTTTACCAGATGCTACCTATTGGTGATGCACCCTTTCTACTTACAAATATATGTTCTTCTTGCATTGGACCAACAGTGACGTGCTCTGTATCACAGTCTGTGTAACCTGGAACACCTGCAAAAAGTTAACGTGTCCACATAGGAGAAAGTCCATGTATGTTAAGTACATCTAAGTGCCCATGCCTGCTGCTGCTGAAGTGAGGCAGGAGTTTCTCCATTACTTTAACAAAGTTGTTTGCCTATTCAATGAATCAGTAAGAACAAAAATATTTGTTCAATTACAAGAGAAAATGCTGCTTAAGTAATACATATAAAAAGAGAAAGGGAAAGAGAAAACCAGAAAATTTTCCTTCAAAAAGGAGTCAGGAAGAATTGAACGAATATAGACAGTACATTGACATGACAGTGGATCAAGTTCAGAGTCACAACAGAATTTTCTACCCCTTTTCTCATTGACTTGTCAACAGAAGGGTATCTTAACGCTACTGCAAATCAGCAAAAGACAGAACTAGCTAAAGGCAAGCAACGTGCAATGTAACCTTGATTTGATATACTTCACAGAACCAAATTATTGTGCATTCACTTTTCTTACACATCTTACACATTGTGAGATGCAGTCCTTGTAGACAGAAAAGTAATGGTGTTGTATGAACACCTTTCAAGTAGTATTCACTTGTTTTAATAAAGTCTTCTCAAGACTTGTAAACCTGCTTACTGTCTCTCTTTATAAAAGGTATTATTCTGCCAGGCGCTTTATCCAGAATCCCACAACCTTTTATTACCTCTTCACTTAATGAGTACAGTAGCCTATCCAGATTTACTGCAGTAGCTAGAAGTTTGTGTGAATACAGTATCAGTTATGCTTGTGATGCGGCAGCTAATTACTTCCAGGTCATTAGGCCCATCTCCATTAGAAAAATGGTATAGTGACACTAAAAAAAAAATCAATGAGTGCAGGAAAAAGAGGTCTGAAAAGGTCAAAATAGGACTTTAACCTGCTAATTCAAAGCTGGATTATAGATCATAAAAATCATGTGGATAACTTGGTGGGCATCCCATGAGACAGGATAGGAATCAACAGATGGCACTGGGCACATGTAAGGGCAGAATTTCAGCTCATCAGTCACCACTTTAGGTTATTTGGTTTATATTGGTTTGTTGAGATTAAATCATAAGAATAGGTTAAGTTGCCATTTAGCCTGAAAACTGACTCGCCAATATGAAACACAGTATTTGAATGAAAGGTTGCATATATATACACACACAAACAGACATAAACACATACGTATGTGTGCGTACATGTGCACGTAGCAAAACTGACATAGGATAAAATCAGCAAAAGTTGTCTGTACTTGACCAAAGGCAGCATTGGACCATATATAATTTTCCCCCATTTCACAACTGAACAATCTTCTTAGATGCAGAAATCCCAACACACTCATTAGCTATGTCTTCTCCCATCTCTTCTAGCGACATTATTTGCTGAGGCAAAAACCCTGGCTACTCTAATTGCTTGATCTACTTGTTCACTGTAAGATTGCCTCTATTACCAACATTTTCTTGTACCAATCCATGCACTGTCAGTCTTTTGAGTCGTTTGTTTGTGTTACATTTTAAAAAGGTATAGCCATGGGTATTTCAGCCATAATTAGATTCTGCCACTTCAGCTATCCAGTCAATGGTTGTGATTGTAATTCTAAAGGAAGATTTCCAAATGCAATGTCACAGAACATCTTTAAAAAGTGCCATTTAACCTAAATGCTCAGTTGTCCACTTATACTGACAGTCCTAATTGCTCACAAGTGGACAAAACGTCACATTAAAATGTCTTTTGGCACTGTTCTAAATCAAAGGATAATCTGACTTCAATCATCATGTTTAAATTTGCAAACTAATTGCATCTTTTCCGTTTCCTTTCAAAAGGAGTCATTCCTATAATTTAAAAGATTGCCAACATACTTTTTGAGAAATACTGCAGTCCTTCAAATCAAAAAGACATTATTCAGTACTCCTCAAAAAGGAACCACAGAGCTTCATATTTAGTGTTAGTTTTCAAGAGGATTCTGCCTCTTCAGTTAGATGCATGGTGTTGCTGTGCATTCTATGTTAGGTATGGGTATAGGTATAGTTTGCAAAGGTTTTGAAACAGGTATGAAATAAGGAAGATTTAAATAACATGAATCTATTGTACATGTGTCTTCTCTCTACACCCAAACTCACAACTAGAACAATAGCATCATTTAAGTTGGAAAAGACCTTTAGGATTGAGTCCAGCCCTTAAGCTGTACTAAAAGAGAACTGAGTTTCACAGGCTGAGTTAGGTGAGCCAGAGACTGGAGAATGCAGAAGAAGGAACTGCATTGTTAGCTGACTATGAAAGCAGCCAAGTCTCTGCAGCACTACAGGAGATTATTTATATCAGTGTTCCACTGGAACATAAGATCTTTTTGCTATCCTTTTGTTCACTAAGGCCAATGACAGATATTTTCCTTAGCACTTCCCTTTAACCCCAAAGCAGCAGCAGCAGCAGTCACTGTGCATTGCAAGAATTGCTATACTGCTCTTGCCATCCTCTTACTCTCCAACTGCCTGAGGTCTCTGGCACCCAGGGCTCCAAAACTCTAATAGTCTCCTGCATAGTTTTTAAGAAGTCACTGGCAGCTATTTAGGGCATTACCCTATACCTTCAGATTTAACTCATACTCATCTGAGCCTCAGCAGATTGTATTCCTGGAGATATTTTCTTATTTTTATTTCTTTTCTCTGCAGTACTCCAAACAAGAACTGCTTGATAACCTTTTCAATTCTTCATTTACTATTATAGACCACTAGAAAAAAAAAATGCTCTTCCTCTTTAGACATATATTTTACAGTGTCACAGACACAACAAAATGATTCATAATCACCTAGGTCTACACTGGTCTTGACTCTGTCCCGAGCATTGAAAGGAGTATTTGCAATATTGAAAACATCGTAAAGATTCTGAAAACTCTGCTGTCAGCTCAGAAGGCTTAAACCATCTTAGCTCTTTCTTGTGTTCGCTGAATGTCCATTCCCTTGCTCACTAAAACAATTATAAATCGAACAGCATCATATCCAATTGCACTCCAAAGTAATAATTTAAAAGATAAATAACAATTCATGTTTAGGGGTGCTATAAAAACATAAAATTTCCACATTCAAATCAGAGATGCTCTAGCAGAGAGCTAGGTAAGTCTCTCTTACCAAGGACTATTAAGAAGCCACTGAAATGTAAAGTAACTCTTTGTGGAAAAAGAATTTAATAATACAATCTTTGTAATGCCAGGGAGTTGTCGAATCACTCACAGATTGCATGCAATCTATTTCTTCTTCTAGTTAAATATGCATTAGAAAAACAGTCACAAGATGGAGTTATTAATGAAAATCCATTCTGTTTCAAAGAAAATTTATGTTTGTAGCCTGATAGATAGAACAGATTACGTAATTTATCTCCTTAGCAAAAAAAAAGTTTGTCAGTCATTTTTTATTTTAAATATACAATCTTATCCTTTTTATTAAACAGTCTGTAAATCTTAAATAGCAGAGCCTCCAAAAAGCATTTAATCCAGAAGGAACTTCCATCAACTAACTGAACAGCAGTTTCAATACCAAAAATTATTTTATCTAGTATGATAAACTCCCAGTTATCTATGCAATTTCTTTTGCAAAAGCTTCCAACAAATAAAGTATTAACTACACAAAAAGTTCTAGTAGGCATAACTTATGTTCTCGACCTTGGGCTTCAAGTAATTGCCTTACCAACAATGCATGCACCTGTCACTGAACGTGTTAGTGTTACATTTCAGAGTCAGATCATTGGATTTGCAAGATACAATCTTTGGTCTTGATTTTGATATTGCTTATTCAGTTAACTACAGCAAAGTGACTTTAAGATATACTGATAAACAGACACAGAAAAAAAAATAATGAATAGTGACTATTACTTTGTTTCCTATTCTTGGACAAATCCTTTAACCACTGATGTGAGCAAGATATGTCCCTGCTTTTTTCACCATTCAGTTCATTTTTTCCCCACAAAGCCTCAATTAATGATTTTTCCTTCAAACCCAGCAGGCATTCCAGCTCCAGAGTTCCTTGCGCCCACACAACTGTGATCATGCAAGCGACAACAGTCCTAAACTAACCTGGAATTTTGAATACCAGAGAAATAGATACTAAGTTTTTCTTAATTTTCATGCACTTAATTTAGACTAATTTTTACAAGTTAAAATCAACCATTTAATTCCAGGTGGAAAGACACCAACAAGTAATGCACAGGTAACACACTTCCACCAGAAAGTTTTCTTAAGAGATGAGACTCCTTTTCCAACAAAGCCTGCGATACCTCTTCAAAAACAATGAGTTATTTAAGTCCTAAGTACGTAAGGACTCCAGAAGATGATAACATGAGATCCTTTGAAAAGAAAAGAAATTGAACTACTTCATCTTAGCAATTCACTGTGTCATGTTAACAGTATAACGAACTGCTAGTTACAAAAACTACTGCAAACATGGCAAGACCTGTGACAACGGAAACAATATGAGAATTAAAACATCCCAAATCTTGCATCCTTATCCTTAACAAAACTAAACAGAGCTGCTGTCTTTGTCCAGTAAAACACTAGCTCCACCCTTACTGCTGAATCACGTGTGCTTAACTGGCTTCTAAATTGAAATATTTCAACACCTGTTTCAACTTAAACCAGATATTTTAAGGCCACTAATCTCATTTGAACTGAGGCACAACAGCACAGCCCAAAGTTTATGTGCTTCTCCAAGACTGACATCCACTCTAGAGCAACCTGCATTAACCTCTACAATGCAAGGTCAGAACTATCACCAGT
Organism: Piaya cayana; assembly: GCA_013389865.1. Classification (NCBI taxonomy): domain Eukaryota; kingdom Metazoa; phylum Chordata; class Aves; order Cuculiformes; family Coccyzidae; genus Piaya; species Piaya cayana. The sequence continues at coordinate 386,945 of WAAB01023394.1, read as the reverse complement.
GAGAAAAATAAAAAAAGTGCACACATCACTGAAACCACCAGCATGACAACTGACTGTCTCAAAGATCTTCCTTAGGTGGTCAAATATAGAAAAAATACACAGCCAGGAAGCTGTCTACCCACGTGGTCACACAGAAATCAATTGCTTTATTTGATTAATAATAACAATATATACCAGAAAGTCACTTTGTTTAGAGATTTGAGATCGTCGAATAAGCAGAACATTGTAAATTGTACCTAGGGGTGTTACACTTCATAGAGAGCTTATTTGAAATAATACGAAAACTTGGGGAAAAAAGGTTGAATTTAAACATAGCTTTACATGAATTGCTATTAAAGATCAAATTAACTCATTGTTAGTAAACAGCTTTAAGGATTAAATTGGCTGTTTAGGATACCTCACACATTATGATTATTAATACACCATATATATATAATGCTTATATTAGCCATGTGCTTAAGTTTTTAACTACTTATATTTATTGTAAGGTATCTAACATGAAGACATCCAGAAAGAAAACTACAGAAAGGATTTCAAACACCCTGGTTTAGCTTTTCAATTAGAACAAGTTATTTTGTCCTCACTTAAATAATCACTTGGAATCAGAAGTTTAACTCCTTTCCCTTTTATCCTACAGATGCTACACCTGTTTAGGCCCTAAGTTTTACATAATGGTAAACAGGTCACACACTGTATCAATTGATCCATTCATCCATTATGCAGGACACAAATTTTGGCCAGCCAATTTTGTCTGACTAATTCTGCAAGTCCACTTCTCTCTTTTTCACATACTACCTTTAGTAAAGGACTATGAATCAATCACTTTTCCTACACTAAGTGATTTTTAGACCTATTTCAGGGACATTAAGCAATTGCAAAAGATGTTACCAAGTACATATTGCTCTTTTTCCTCTTTAGAAAAGGAGTTAGATCTGAAATACTTGAGATCGTAATCATTAGGAAATGTGTTTTCTAGTTACCATTCCTTAATTAGTTGTATATCAATATGCATACTAACATATATGAATATATAATGATGACAATATATTTGATGCTGAATAGTCCATTTTGAGTGTAATTATAGACAGGAAGAAGCCCAATCTGAGTTTGTATTTAGATCTAATATTAAACTGGTATAGAACCAGGGTTTTGATTGAAGCTTATACTTCAATACTTTATTGAAGCCTTTTCAGATTTCTGTATCATGAAGTTTCCCATTACCACCCAAGCTGAGTTAATACTACCCAGAAATGCATAGCCTATTGAGACTTACTGCTTAAATATACAAAAGATTCAATCAGATAAATTACTGAATCTCATGGTTTTACTTTTCTTGAACAAACTATATTAGAATATTGCCTTTTACAATATTTAATTAACCAATTCTATCAATTATTCTGAGCAAATATGCAAATACAACCATAGCTGCTTCATGCAGTGTTTTCAGACTTAGCATTCATTAAAAACTCTGCTAGACTGTGTAGCATATTAAATTCATTTTGCAAACATAGCAGTTGTCTTAGCTAAGAAGATTGTCCCTTATAATTAAAACATTTGCTCTTATTTGACACTTTCTCTCTGTATGCTGAATTAACAATCTAAAAAATGTTACCCTGCAGTATTGATAGGTTTGTATCTGGGGGTGGAAATGCTGGGTTGTGGGTTACTTCTCCGAGGGATGAGGAAGATACAATTAACAACCAACAAAACTCTTATCTCTAATAGCATCCACACAACAAACAATAGTCTTGTAAAACCATTGTCACAAGGTATTACTGGAACCAAGGCTTCGGTATTCTACACAGTTAGACTGGGCCCCTACACAGAAAATGAGATGCCAGTATTTACAGTGGCAGAAGTAACAAAAGGCAAGCTTTTTGGAAGGTTTTCAAACTCCCATATCAACATGGTTTTACCTGACACTTAGAGGGCTCCAATGCAAAGGTATATCCAGGATGTTTAGGATTAACCTTGTGATTGCACTCAACCACACTGAACAGCCTTCCAACCTACTGATTAATGTAAGATTTCAAGGCAGAGATGCAGTTGAGGAATTCTGCTCTTTTGCCTACCTTTTATATTCCATAGCTCAAATAAAAGTGCAAAACACTATACTCATAAAATCTCACAAAATCATATATTTTAAACTGCACCCCAAAGTGTTTGGTGGGTTATATTTGAGACATAATACATGGTCAAGAGCACTTCCCATTCTTATTGCAATAGCATTTAGGGAATTTTAGTCACTTGAGCAAGTATTTCCATACAAATAAAGAGTAAGAACACAAGTGAGAAAGCATTTTTGAGGCTTTTGAAAGAAGTAAGAGATTAAATAGAAATTATTTCTCCATTCCTTTATTTTTGAACACTGTCCAAAATGGTAAATTTCTGAAACCCATAGAGGTGGTAACAATGAAAGCAGTCACTCAGAGGTTTCCTGTATATTGTAATATACAGCGCTCCTCCCATAAGATACCAGGAGAAACAAAAGATTGATCTTCTCCTTGGAAGCTGGGAAGAAGTGCAAAGGCAGATCCCTATAGGATCCTGATCCCTCAAAGGAAAAAGAGTTGCAGAAGTTTCGTTGTAAAGTTAACCCAATAAAAGACATCCTTCAGCTCTGTGCAGCATTTTGAAATGCTCCAATGTTTAAAGATCACTGAACAATTAGAGGAACAATTTTAGAGAACTAATCTGAAACATCAGAACATTTAAATAACCTTAATATCTGAAGATATAGGCCACCAACATATTTCACGCAAAGAGTTATAAGTTAAAACAGGAGAGGTAAACTGCATAAGCAGCAACATTTTTAGCTGTTTGGTTTTGGGTTTTTTCTCTCCTAACTTCAGCACTTAGCATTGCAGTTTTTCCTAAAACAAGGTTTAATTTGATTACAGACTTCAGAGTGCAGAACTGCTGGGTTAGCTTTCTCAGCGCAACGCTCTGCCTCTAAACAACTTGGGCCCAAGTAGTACAATTAACTATATCAAAACCTAACAATGTGAAGGAACTGTCCTTGCCCTCACTTCCCCAGCTTGTTCACTGTCAGCTGGCACAGCCCACAGAGCACAACCTCTGCTGTTATCGCAGCACCAGACATGTTGAACCTGTCCACTCCTTCCATTGGGTTCACTGTGAACAATTTTTCTTACAGCAAATACTGTTCTCTCATGATAGAAAAATTATCTGACTCTCTATCAGGTATTAAAATTACTTCAAGTCAGTCAAAAGAAAGTACTGACAACAATGGTCTTTGGATCACATCTTAAAGGAAGCTTCATTTAATTGTCGCATTATGCTAATTCTCCTCCACTGATATTTTTCACATTCTTCTTCCTATGATGCTTTAGTACTAAATTTCCTTGTACATTCAATAGCCAGGCTGCATGCTGTCCTCTTTAAATCTCAATTAAAGCTGCATGAAGTGGTACTCTTAAAGGAGGTATTATTCCTAAATCAACTTGCAGTGTTATCACATTGCATGTGCACACCAAAGAACTCATTCAATCAGGATATTGAAGATTTTTTTAAATCATTACTAGTACAAGAGTGATGTATTAGTATTTTCATGTGTAAATAAATTCAATTAATGAATTAATTGCACTGAGACATGAAAATTAGTTTCAACAAGTCAAATCATAAACAATTCAGAAATAAGAAAGTGTGTTTGTAATGCAATTAGTATTCTAATATGCTAGTAAGTTTAATAAACAGGATCTTAATTATATGTCAGGTCAGAAAGAAAAAAATCCTATAATTGATATAAAAAAGAGCTTTTTGCTGCTACACTGCAGAGTCTAGCTGAGTTTAGAGAAAATGATCCATGTTAATGAGATCAAAATACTGTTATCTCGAATAATAAATGAGGACTTCTTTATTTTTAATAGAAATTCATCTCAAAAGTGGTCCAGATGACTGAACAAAGCATTATCGACTGAGAAAGTAATCGCGCCACAATCTACACATGATTGAATCATACATTCCTACAATGGTCTCCCAAAAGCTTTTCAGAATAGTAAAACAACTACTAGAATAAAATATTTTGTAATATTTTAATATCAATCATCATAAATTAATCTCATATTCATCCCCTCAACAGCACTACGGCTCAAAATGCAATGAGTTGTAGTGAAGTGATGAGTCATGAAGAAGGCCATCTCTCCTGTTATTGTGTAATTGTGTGTTAATTTATGGGGCACGGAGATGTATGAGCAGCACACTCAAGGTCACTGAATACCATCCACCAGACTTCCTCTTATCTGTCAAGCTGCAGTTCGTACTGAGAACGTTCTTGGCAGGAGGGCTCCCTTCAGGTGGCCTGTCAGTGGCCGGAGGGATCATTATTAGCAACCATCAGGTTCGTTGAAGAGAAGAGCTAAGGTCTTAAATGCAGAAGATGGTATCTCTATTCACATTTAAAGGACAACTAGCATGTATTACTACATAAATTTATAAGCTTAATTAGGAAAGGGCAATAAGAAAAAGTCCTGGAGCAAAGAAAAACCTGCTTATCTATATTAACAACTTGCTACGTTTACATTTAAATACTAAGCCCAGCTACTGGGCCTAGAGTGCTATAATGCTGGGATTTAGAGTAGTTTAAGTGTATCAACTAACTCATTAAAAACCTCAATTTCGTAAGCTGAAGCCCACATTACAGATGATTGCATGCAGCACCTCGCTGCTGTATGTTGGACACAACAGGGCTGTCATGCCTCCTGCCTCATCCCATGACATTGGCAAAAGAGAAACAACACCCCAAAACCCTAATCTCCCCAACAACCCTGAAATAAGAGGGCACAGCAGTAAGCATCCACACCACCAGTCTGTTAAAATTTTAATATCAACTGTGGTGAACATTTAATTCCGATGTTAGGCAAGCAACAGTTCCCTCTGTAATTGGGGCATGCATTTCCAACCCAGGTAGCATGAGAAAAAGCCATTACTTGCCTGCTTTTTAGTTCCAAGAAAAATCTCTCATATTTATTCCTTTATTGAATCCACAGTCCAGTAAATTAATCATTAGCTTTATAGGAAGAAGTAGCTAAGAGGATTTTGCTAAGAAGTATTTGCCTAAACCACCTACTGTAAAGTCTGGATGTAAAGAAGGGTAGAGTGGGAGGAAAGTATTTTCTTAACATATTTATACACAGCCATTATCATCTTGTCTTGTGACGCATAATATTGAACAACTTGATCATAAAAATCATCCCCAGAAGTACAGTAACACAATTATCACCTTTAAATAAACAAAACAAAACCCAACCAAGAGCTCCAGTCCAGAGAAGCAAAAGGCTGGTTTTGGTTTTCAACCAATCAAGTCACCTACTGCGGTTTTGTAGACGTTTTGAAATTTGGTCTTAGAGACTTTCCCCACATCACACAGGAATTAATCATTCTGAACTCATAGCATATCTTCATTTTCTACAAGTCAGTGAAGAAAAAAACATTAAAAGTGGAAATCAATTAATGGCATTTTTACAATATGCTCTACTTGCCATAATTGGATTTGCTCATGTTTTTATGACTTTTTATAATTCCTTAAGAATGAAGGGCTTATTTACTTGTTTGCTCAGAGCTGCCTAGGGACAGGGACAGTGGCAGAAGGGAAACAGCCTGTCAGTCCCCCAGGAACTCACTACTAGAACAAATGGGACAGAGACATTCATGCTGAAAGACTTATCCATTCCCTCTTTCCTCAGAGAAACAGCCAGAGGGTAGGGATACCAGCCTGACCTGAGGAGCACTGCAGCATAGGGTGGTGATGAAGGCAGCAAAAAAGAGAATATAGAGAGTTTCAGTGCTTTCATATCTACGTGATAACTGAGTGGCACACAGCAGTTGGTGACTGTTCAGGTTTTGGTATCATTAACAAGCAGTGGTTCATGAGTAGCTAAATTTGTCACTCCAGGATCCAATGGGAATGAGTACTTACTACTCCAGTGACTTCTCAGTAACGTTTTCAAGCAAATTACAGAAGCTTCCTACCCAAATGCCTTTGAAATACTCTTTCTGTGGCTTTACTTATAATACATTAGCTGAAAGTAGTCTGTTAGCCAAAGGGCTGCTGCAGAGAGCCACCCATCCCCTGAGCACAAGGATCTGACCCACACACCCAACAGCCCTTCTGGTGCTTCCCTTTTCCAAACACATGAAAGCAAAGCTTGAAATAAAATTTAGTCTTTGCTCTCAGCAAGAATTAAAGCTTATCAAATGCCCTGGTCAAACACAATGAAATCACACTGGGTTAGGAAATGGCTTTTGTAATTGATTTACTAGTTTTCATAGAAGACAAGGTATTTCAGTAACATTTTCATTAAACTGCTTGTCTACAACAACAATCACCATTTCTCCTCTCAAATTTCTGATTTTTCTAAAGGACAGTATGTTTGTGTGAAATATGTTATGGAATGGAAAAAAAAAAAAAAAAAACACAACCAACAACCCAAACATTTTATGTTGTGGCACATTGAGTTGTAAAAGAAGGTCTGGACACTGAGATTTTGACAATTTGCCATTACTTGGAACTGCCAAGAATAACATGGAAGCAGCCGTGTGGCTTGCTAGAGCTGGAGCTGCATCACATCAGAAAAGAATGGAGTGTGCAGGAGACTTGGGCTCTCAACTTCATGCTTCTCCTATCTGGCTAGTGGCAAAGCTTCATACAGCAGCAACCAGTCTCACAATTTCATCATTTCTGCTTCCTAGGTCAGGGACTTGACAGTGACCAGTAGGATAAAATACCTGGGCCCTAAAATATGTTCAAGATTCTTAAACATGTCAGTCCGTGACAAACCAGACAAACTTCTCAGAGCTGACAAAACAGACAAACTTTTAGGAGCCTTACATACCTGACAGAAGTAGCCACCGAAGAAGTTGTGCTTCCACTCTGCCTGGACAAGATGCCTCAGGATAATGAACCACAGAAAGGGGCATTTCACTCCCTTAAAACAGTACGTTTGGTTTACTTTCTAAAAAACTTACAAATAAAATGCTTTGCCAAGAGAACCAGATCCGTAGAAAATCTTGGACCATACCACATTACCACTTCCTGTAAGCAGGAAAATATTCTTTATCTACTACAGAAGAGGTTAAATTCATTAACACAGAGGAAGTTTGTGCTTTCTTACAGGAGAATTTTTTTTTTCCCTAAATGCTGGTCTTATATAATACAACACAGTCTGTTTTCCTTCTCTAATCCCCCCACTTTCTTCCCTAAGTAGGAAAATACTCTGTGAATAACTCATGTCTCAAACCCAATGGATAAATATCTCTAAGGGCTAGTGAAGTACATGGATTTTCACATAACTTTCAGAGAAAAACTAGAAATGCTAAATTACAAAAAAACATGTTTGGGAAAACATCTTCCCAAAGCTTTGCAGTCAAGCCCCAGAAATCGTAACCCAATCACAGAGAAGTTTCTCCATCCAGTTTCCAGTGCCTCAGCAATGGCCCCATCCACCACAAATCCATTTGGTCCTGTACCACATCGGCATCTCTCCAACATTCTACGACTTCCAGCTCACAGAACTGAATAGAGCCGGATCTGCTAAGAGAGCCATGTTTATACATCTGTATCTGAGACAACCTACAGAGTTAATTGAAGGGAAGGTGGCAAAATTCAGCACAGTCTACACAGAGCTCAAGGCTTCTGCTATTTGAATTTAGTCTCTTGGCAAGATAGTTCAAGCGTGTCTAGCCCTGCGGCACAATCCCTGTGCGTATGAATGGTCTATCTTGTCACAAACTACCTGTTTTGAGCACATAATGTAAAAAAAAAAATATATCTACTGATTTCTAATATACGTAATACATAAATCTTGTAAATAGTCGCACATTATTGATCCTGTCCTACTCTCACAACATATTAGAAAAATACCAGGCAAAGATCCCAACAATCTTCATTAAAATCAAACCTAGTTTCTGCTGCCAAATTTCACATAAAATGGTAGGTTGACATTTAAAATACCTTCTTGCACAAAGGGCACTGTTCATATAACAAAAAATTAATTAACCAGATCTCAAATGCTTTTATGCATTGTAATTCATGGATTACTGAGATTCATAATTGAATAATATGTAGATGTCACCTAGAGGTACTAAACCAATTCTCCTACTTGTAATTGCCTGACTAAGTAAGAATGACACTAACTTTAGCATTTTCTTTCTGATTAAGGCTGCTATAGATTTGTGGTTGCCTCCATGTAATATAAATCAATAAAGAATAATTTTCCAGGCAGTAAATCAATTGTCAGTTCACAGACCCTAATACCCCTGTGCAGGATTTATCGAAAAAATGAATGGCAGCCTTGTTAGTGGATGTACAACATGCTTTACAGGCACATAATGGTGTAAGGCCCAGTCCATTACATACGCTGCCATACCTGCCAAGTGCATTAACGCTTTCATTGCGGTTTAGAACTCTGTTGAAATGGAAGAAAGGTGAACAGGCCTCTTAACAGGAAGAAATGAAACAAAAAAAATATATATGTTTGTTTATAGTCCTCCATGTTAACATCTTTGTGTCTGGATATTCCCATTTCTCTCATAAGCCTTTAGTGGAAGCATGTCACTAGGTAGAGCAAATGTGAACTATTAGTCAATAGACAGAGATGAGACTGAGATTTTAGTATTTATGTTGCTTTAAAAAACACCAACAGAAAAAAAATAACAATGGAAAGCACTAATCTCTTTAAAGCGAAGCATTTTGTATGCATATTTTGGGCATTTTTTCTTTGCAACCGGCTACAGGTAAAATCATATCTAGACAGATTGAAAGTTCCATTCTATCAACAAAGAGCATGCACAGCTAAAAAGCATCCGTGCAAAGTACTCCCCAGGACTAGAATGAGAAAGAGTTTACCTCCTTCAGGGAGATAAACACATCTAAAAGACATTCAGTGAAAACATAAGTGTCATTATATAACAACAAACAAGAGGTATATTCTTTCGCGATATAGGAGGAAGATAGCAAAGGTGACTTTACCTCCTTCACCACTACCAAGGGCATGTCTCTCCCTACCTTAAGTGGGAACTAATAATACAAAGAAATAATGATTTTACAAACCAAATACCACAGAAAAGTATCAAGAAAGAATTGTAAGACATGGGTCAAAAATCTGTTCTATGACCACCAATCTGCATCACACTAACTCACTTTTGAATCACTCAGCACTAGCACCACTGTCACCTTAAAAAATGAAAGGTATTTAAATTTTTCTCTATGTAAAGAACAATGGTTGCTCTCTTTCTTACAAAGGAATGGAATGAAAAAGTAAAATAGAAACTATACACATAGAATTTTATGCAGAGAAGGCAAAAATTATGCCTTATGCCAGACTATTATGAAGAAAGAACTTGTCATAAACTCAAACTAGGCTCATTCTCTTGCACATAAAATAAAGGTTGAGTGCAACCTTCAAGCAAAGTAGACAGAAAATGTGCAGGCATTGTAATACCCACACTCTCCCACAGCGCTGAGAAAATAGGACTTTAATTATCCAACATTGTTGTCACCTAAAATAAGAACTAATGCTCCCCCACTGGTTTCTGAAAATCGTTCCACCCTCAATTCAGTATCAAACCCACATTGCAGAGCCTAACTTCTCATCCTACTTCCAAGGTTTGCATTTTTCAGTACTATGAATTTCATGTCTTTGCCAGGAATTAAATAGAATTGGACAAAAAGTACTCATTAAAACCCATTTCTCAAACAAAATGGCCTTCAAAATGAATACCCTCCTCACTCCAACCTCTGCCATTTGCGCTGACATTTTTCAATACAAAAGTCAGATACTACTTAAAACCACTTGGTGGATTCTTTTCATCAAGGTAAGATCTGTGCATATAATCTGAGAGAACAGATCGTTTAAGGGTTGCAAGAAGAAGGAATAAGCTATATTCATGCTGTTAATTCATATGCATTTGTATTCTGCCATTTATTTAGAATAAAGTAATTTTCTTGCAGGCAAATGCTTTTCATTCTTTTTATTATAAAAACTGTATTTTCAATCAGCTAACCCTGACACAGTTTAATTTGCAAGATCTCTACCCCATTCCTCCACTCAAAACACACCCAATCAGTTGCTTAGGACCTCGCCCAGCTGACTCTTCATATCTCAAGAATGTTATTCAAAAATCACCATGGACCCTTGTTCTACCGTTCAACTACTCACAAGATGTACTTTTTCCCCTAATAGCTAATGAGGTAAATTTATCAATCATCCCTACCACTTGCACCTATAAGATCAATCCCACTCCAACTTCTTCCTAAGAAAATTGGACCCTGTAATACATTCTCTTCTGTCAGGTAAGAAGTATCCAAAGATTTGGTCTTTTTTTCAGAAGTCCCAGATGACCAGTCCTACGAGCTCCATACTCATTTCCTGCTCTTCTCCTCATTAGGTTTGCCAGCCAAAGAGGATCCTTTCCAAAAGGCTTGTATCCTACAGCTAGCAAACAATACAAACTGAATAATGGTGGGAAACAACAAAAGCATCTGATGAAAACTCTTTTTCTGCCACATGACATGAAAATATTTCTCCTTTCTCATCATGTTTTCTAAGTGACCCATAAATGATCAGTAGCTATGTGACTAGCAGTTTGTATTTAAAACAAAAGAACGTCAATCACAGGAGAAGATCCCCATCTTATCACTCTAACTACAGGATGGCTAGAAGCAATGGCAGCTGAGCTTCTGAGTAAGTCATTAAAATATATTGATGATAAAAGGAAAAGTTATAGCATTAAAGAAAAATTATAATGCTCTTATATAAGTTAACAAGCATTATATATTCAAAACACAAAAATAGCTTTCTAGAAGTGGAAGTCTTTTCATAATTAACATGTTTGTCACAGCTACTGTTTTGCTGGGGTTGGTGATTTTTAGCTTTCTGTTCAAGGTGATACTTCTTTGTTTCCCCCACCCCCCAACCTCCTCAAGATAAACAGAACAAGAGATACTCAGTGCATCAACTCAATGGAAAATCTAAAATTATAGAAAACAAGATGCACCGCACTTAGAACTAGAATTTGAACTTCTTTCTACAAAGTTTGACTAAAGGGAAAGCATTTCAAATAATTATTTGATGAGTAAGACCTTAATTCTCTGCTTACATATCAACCTGAGTAACATAGATTTCTCCTTTAAGAACCAGAGTGAACAAAAACGATTCTGGCATTACTGGAATATTTCATTTCATTATTCCCCACACTATTTCAAAAAACACTTTGGAAATAAACTAGTTCTTTCATAAGGTGTCTGTCCTGCTGTAAGACTTCAGACAACAATTCCTCTCCAATTCTCTGCAAACTAAACTCCTTGTGGAGACATCCAAGCTGACTAGGGATTTGAACTTGGGAACGGTGAATGTAAGAATCAGGGAACTTCATCCAATAATTTCAGAGCTGAATTTAGCCCTATATTTTTTTATTTTTAAGGCTTTTGTGCGTGTTCCCCTCTATAATTTGCACATCACCTTGTTCATTATTGAAATAGCATTTCAGTACATGTCTAATCGAAATAATTACTGTAAATTGTTTAGAACTGTGAAGCACGTGGGGCTAAGCTTTCAGTTCAGCGGTAAGTCTATATAATCACACAGGGAGCTGCTCTAGAGACTGTTTATAAAGTAATCAAATTGTGAAACTTAGCGATGCAATTGATTTTCTTGTCAGAAGATCTACATCACTGCCTGGGATGCCAAGCGGCTGATGAGAAATTCAGTCACCTACAAGCCTGGGAGCAATCACCCACCTACCAAAACATTTGAGTAGGCAGGGGGTCTGTTTTAAATGAGTAACCTAATTATCTGCAATACATTGGTACAGCAAAACAAGTAACACTGAGGAATACACATTTTACCTAGCAGTTTCTTTATTTTTACTTTCTCATTGGAACTTTTTCCTTTTCAAAGAAAGCTCGTTTCTTTCATGCCATGTCAAAAAAAGACACATGATGATCTTATAGTATTCAGTGACGAGCTGCTTCATTAACGACTGAGTTATGTCACATTCTTTCATAACTCACTATATGACTGCAACAACTTGACAAGACAAACCCTGAAACGATGCATCAGCCGGAGTGGATAGAGAGATGTTGCTTTCAAAAGCTTGCTGGGAAGCCAGAATTTCTTTATATTTTTGCTCTGCAGGTTCTCCTTGCTGAAGGCTGCACAGGTCCTTCCAATAGATGTTCACAGGCCTTATACTGACTCATACACCCTACTGTCATCCAGTAATAAATAGTCATGTGGCACAGAACTGTTTGAAGTTTAATTGTGGACAGTACCACAATACTGCACACCAGCTATTATTCTTTCTCAGCTTTTAATTTGCAATTGCTAAACACAAACAAAAGGCAAGCTATTACATGAGGCTTCATATCGTGTTCCTCTTTTTTTTTTTCCTATTTCCTGCAAGGTTTCTTGCATAACACTTCATTTTGCCCTCTTTCAGTTCTCCAGATTGAATGCAAATTCATAATATAATACAGTCTCAGGACTATTATAGGAACACACTAACTCTTTCTTAAATGGATTAAGAAGTTTTTCAACAAGAGGTAGGGACTCAAACATACAAAGGGAGCAGAAGAGTCATGGGCATGACTGGTTTTAACCACTTCTTTCCTAAGCAGAGTTGCAGAAGACCAGGTTGTACCGCTACAGCTTGCAGCTGACATTCAAATGTCTCCCAGGAAACTAAGGTCTGCAAGACCCATTAAAATTCAGAGACTTCTGCTTCTAAACTCTATATAACACGTAACATATTCCTCCTATTCCACACAATAACCACAAGCTTTATTCATCATAATGGGAAAATTGAAAGTACACATTTCTAAAGGAATAATAACTGTACAACAAAACTATTTGAAGAGCTATATGCAGAAGGTTCATTTCATTGAAAAGTAAACTGTTGCAGTTAATAGTGAATCTTACCATGTCTTCTAAGGAAACTTATAGGTGATGGCCACGTTTCCCTTATGAACTATCAGATCTACTTCTGCACCATACTAACCTTAAAATGTTTTCTGCTTTCACCTTTCTGGAGAATTAACTCCCATTTAATGACATGGAACAATCTGACCCCTCAGAGTCCCAGTTTTACAGGCAGGAATTTCTAAAAGGGAGTTAAAGATTTTGCACTATACATGCTGACATTTTTTTAATATACTCAAACCCTCTAGAGGATAGGAGGTAATAGGAGGCCTTTTTAGACATGTATCTATTTTCATATGTCTGTTCAAAATAAGTAACACATTAATATCACTGAAAAAATCTCTTTCATCTCAATTAATTCAGATTTGTTTAAGTCGGGTATGGTAATATGCAGTAGGATAACATGTATGGCCATTTACAATGCTCACAAAACCCATTCTGATGTGCATGTTTTCCACTAACCCTAATATGTCTATTTTTTTGCTTTTTCAGACAGTCGGTGCATGAGATAACACTTCATGAGGATTAATTTAGTGACATTTTTGTTAGTCCAAACAATCCCAAAAATTATTTTCAAGAACAGATTTAAGAGAGATATCACTATTTTATGTTTAAGACTGCAATATCAAGCAACTAACAGATAAGGGCAAGCCAAGATGAAAAGAAATATCATCTGGCATATAATAAAATATTGAGATGTACCTCACACATTAATCATCTTAGCAAGCAAAAAAGATTAAAACCAAACACTGAACATCTTTGTTTACTGCTTTTTTTCCCTGAGATATCAAAGACTTTAGTTCATTAGGTCAGGATATGGGAGCTTGTGTTGAGCAAAAAACCTAGGAATGCTTTCCCAAGTAGCAGTGATAAGCTTTCCAATGCTAGGATAAGGAGAGGAAAGGCATATCAGATAGCTCTTTCTATGCATGGGTTGTTGGGAGAAAGGTCAAGCGTGCACCAGAGCTTGAACAATATCTGCATGCCTAGCTCCAACTTCTCAGACAGAGTTGTTCCCATTATCTCACCAAGCACAATGCACTTCACGCATATATGACATACTTAAATTATGTAGATGCAGATTATAAGGACAAACACAGTCTGTCTTCTCTAAAAGAAAGGCTCTAGTACTTCCCTAACAAAGCATCACTTTCAAACTTGTTAAGATGCCAGAGAACGTGACAGCAACGTTACTCAGAGTTACTCAGGAGGTTAATTACTGTACTACTAAAGCAACACACCTTATTTCTGAGTCTGAGTGTGCACCTCATTATACATCTATACAGCAAAACAAAGAAACATGTTTTCTCAGTCCTTGAGTACACACTGATTAAATTAATCTTCATTTCTGTCTTTGACAAAGACAATGAACTGTACTCCTTGAATCATACAGTGTAATATGTATTTAAGATCACTTTGTAGGCTTCTTCCAATACCTCAATGTCATTCCTGAAGTGGGCATCGCATAATAGCTACTGCATCCTTATCAGCTAGTCTCTACTGCTTGTACTGTTTTTCTTGTTAAACCATTAATAATTTCTTTTGCCTACAGGGAGGGGTTGATAAGACCAATAGTCAGGCAAATCTTCCAACTGCTTATTTAAATCTTTCCCAAAGAAGTCCTGTGCCCTAGAGACAAAAAAATACTTTTCATATAGCATATTAATCACATTGCTTTCTTGTATTCTGCTTTTCAAGTAAAAACAATAGCTCTCCAGTCAGCAGTTTCTGCTATTATTTCCCATTTTACAATTGGTGGACCTCTTGTGAAAACCATCAATGCTAATGCTCTCTTTCGGTGACCATTTGCCTTCATTCCCTCTTTTCTTTTGGATACTTCATTTTAACCACCTTCCTCCCACTCAAGCACAGTGAACAAATCACCTTGAAAAACAATGCTCCTCCAGACACTTCTCCTGAAAACAACCCTTTCTGGATCACCTCTTGTTTCAGATTACAACCCTAACTGGAAAACTAGGAGCCACCTGATTTTCCTTCTCTGCATGCCTCCCCACTGTTAAATCACACTTAGTTTTTATCTTAAGTCTCAGGACTGTCTTAATTGTCATTAAGGATGTGTAATCTACCAAAAGCCTTTAATTACAGCAGGTAATCGCAAAACCCAGATTAAAAAAAGATCCTCCAAGGAAGTAAACTTGAATAGCTTCATCAGATTTATAAAGCTATACAGTTTTGGTCAATTGCTCTGCAGGGTTTTACTGTGAGACTGACAGAACACACCCTTCTTTTCTCCTTCTAAGTCAACAACTGCTTCCCTGCATATTCAAATTATTAAAGACGATGGTCTGTAACACCTCACCTGCATCATGGAGAGAGAGGAGTAGACACTACACAGCAATACTGACACTAACTGTCTTTTGCTTTGGATGAAAAGTCTTCTGTGAACGTACATGTAATTAACCTAGGCTAGAGAAAAATCTCAGTACTATACAATTCCATGCCCCATTGTAGCATACAGGCTCAAAGGGGAGCGTATAACACATCTAAAGAGCACTTGGGAGCGAAGATGGAAAAGACACATGCAGGTGATTCATCTGCCTCACCTTAATACTGAAGTCTGTACTGATACAGAGGTGCAAAAGCAACTTTCTCCCACTCTTGTAGATCTGTCCTAGTATCTCAACTGTAAGATTTTCTCCCTCAGTGAGCTACCATTTCAACCAGTCACTATAAAAAGACCTGTTGGATTAAGAGGCTTATTCCTGATGTAAAATTTGTCCAAACAGAAGACAACTTTTACTAAGACTTAAGCATTTTCTGCTTTTTTTGGTTACAAAAAGAACTTATGTGTTTTTTCTTTAACTACTTCCATTATATCTTTCTCATTCTCTCATTTAAATAAAAGCCCTAGAAACCTATGATTTCATAGATTGCCCACAACCCACAATTTATGGATGCTACTTGCAATCTTCAAAAGGTTTTAAAAATAGTACTGGATCTATTATTGTGAATTATAGTAATTGCAGCAAAGATTTAAGAGGCACTTTGAGAAATTTCAACTTCATGGTGTGTTTCTGAACCCAATTCCTTGGCATCTGAGAGAAAACGCAGTTAAATTTTGTGAAAGAGCTTTTCTTCTTACCTTTTCATATAAACTTTCAATTGAAACTTGAGTATCAAAATTTGTCTTAGGAAAAACAATGCTGCAACAGAGGCAAGGATGGTATAAGACTAGAGCCTCATGCATGCTTTATGAGCATAAGCAGAAAGCAGTCTACCACTAGAGAACTGCCTTTGGGATATCCATTTTCTTGAACTTCATAGAAGCTTCTATTTCCAAGGTTTTTAATTGGAAGTTACTATTTGGTCAGCATATTCTTAGATAATCAATCACAAACGAGTTTAAGAAAATTAGAATGTAACCAGGGTTGGGCTGAAGGCGAGTTCATTGATATGTGGGACTTGAGGAACCCTTCTAAGAGCCTCCCTTACACAGGTTGCTTGCCATCCTATTCACAAAAACATATCACTTGCACTTGGAGAGATCAGGAACCGTGTGACAATAAACTAAGCAAAGAGAATAAGGCCCCCTTCTTTATTTCTTCCTTTCAAAAATGAAGTTTTTCCAGTCTTAATCCTAAAAACACCTCTGCAGTTTGCACACTCAGTGTACAGGCTGGAAGAGGCACCCACTGACTCACAGACAGACAAGAATTGAGCATGCAATGAAACAAAGGAGAAACAGGGGCAGACACAATAAGCCAGACAGGAAAAATATCCTTAAAACAAAAATACGGATACTTTAATATCCTACACACCTCAAAATGAGTTTGTTTTACAGGGCTAAAAACAGTCCAAGATGAAAGGAATAGCTCACAAGAAGAAAATCAGGTTAGAGGTCAAGTCCTTCAACCTCCAACCTCTCTCCCAATGCTTTCCAGCTCTTCACCTAGTGATTTCATCTTCTTGAAACTAAGAAAAAAAAATAAACCTAGTCAATATTTCCGTAACACCTTAGTTCATTCCAGTGATAAGATGCAAGTACCTCTCCTTGAAATGTCTAGATACCACTGCAGTAGCTTAAATTCTAGGTCTGCTTCATCTGGACCATTGGTGCTGCAGTCTCTGCAATTTGTACCAGTTAGCCTCCACAACTGCTTTCTAAAATTTTACAGACAAGGTCCTGAAACTGCCCCCTATCTAGGTACAAGGGAAATTCTTTGCCTGGTACAATATAGTAACTTTTACAGTTTTAGGTGCCACCAGATGGATTCTCTTAAAGTCAGCTTAGATTTCCTCTCTTTTTGAAGTTGTAATATTTCACTATATTTGGAGAAGAGGGAAATATATTTTTGCCTTCAATTTTATGTAAAATGGGGAAAGAGTCTAAAGCATTAAGTTATTTCTATGCAAATATAGTGGTAGTAGCAAAGTAATACAGTAGTAGAACAAAATGATCTTGTCTTGAAAATACAAGCAACTTCTAAGAGGGGAAGTAATGATCATTAGAGTCATTGGCTTTGACTTCTGATTTGTGTGCTTCTTGCAATGCAGTTTCATCGATGGCTCATCAAGTTTTAAATTACTGGTATGGGAGCAATCATGTTGTTCAGATACCAGGAGGATTAGCTATTACCATAGGAACAGGAGCTATATCACCGTCTCCCATCTATCTTCCCCTTCTCTCATCTCATAACTCCCTCATGCCACAGATATTATCAATGCTCATGTTTGGATGAACAGCCTGCAGAGCCTTGCTAATGCCACTCTTCAAATAATAGTTTCAGATGACTGCTCTACTAGTAAGACTCCAGCACAACCACACTGGTAGGTGTTGGACTCAGTTTTATATTTCCTGTTCAGAAAGTTTTGAAGTGACTTCTCTGTCAAAATTGTGCTGCCAGGACCCTGAATTCTTTCCTTTCTCTAAAGCTGTCGGCTCCAAGAAAGGCAGGACTGAAACAGAAGAGAACAAATACTCTGGACCTCTAGCCTTAGATTCTCAGAAGGAACTAATGACGAGCTTCTTGGTGCTTCTTGATTAAAAGGAGGGTCACGATCCTCCACATACAATCCATAAAACACACCTGAAAGTAGTTGCTGGGGTTGTTTTCTTTTTTGACTTTGGTGATACATTAACCAAAGGACAGCATCAGAGCAGAAAGAACTAAGAGTTCTGGAGAGTGCAGGAGGAAAACAGACACTCAGGACTTATTTCTGCTTGAACAATAAATGAACTGAACTCCGTTGTACAAGAGGGAACATGTCAAATATTAAAAACCTACATAAATTTTTGTTACAAAAACATAGTGACAGCTCAGTGAAGGGATTCCCCCCTCACTCTCATCTGTCCTTCATTTCTTTGAATATCAGGACAACTGAAATAAATTAGCCTGCTCCAAAGGCTGAGCTAGGTTGCCTCAGTTACTTTGACATACACAGACACAAGGGCATGCCAGCTCCCAAAATGCTCTCCTGTACTGCACCGATCTACTTCAATATCTGCTGGAGCATTTCAGAGGCTGTTGAATAAGCTCTATGTTTTCCCAGGGTTTGGGCTTTTTTTCCCCTACTGCTGTCCTAATGATAAACTACATTTCCCACGTACCATAAATAATCTGCGCTCTCTTGTACTGCTTAGATTCACGTACATTTTGACAGCCACAAGCAAGCTTACACTGTTCACTGGTATTTTATTATTTTAATTTCTCTAAATGCTGTGGATTTTATTATATCTTACCATTCAGTGCACAGAATTTTAATAAAATATGCTCATTTATTAGGGCCCCTCAGGAAGAGGAATCTGGGGACCCCTCCACTGCCTGGTATTAACTTAAGTGACAGGACAAATCTGCTTTTATCAGTATACATTTTTTGCCAAGTTATCTGACAATGGGTTGTATAGTCAGAAAACTGCGACAATACTTCACAAGTGGCAGATGACATCTTTGATTCCTTCAGGAACGATCCTCACCAATAGATATTTGGTTTTCAATGGCCTCACTCCTTGTTAGCAACACACTGTAGAGCCTAGAGCAACATGCTACAGTTCAGAAGCCAGCCAACTATCACTGCTTTACAAAACAATTCTGTTGCTGAATCAATATTTTCATGGCCTCCAGCTACTAGAAATGTCAGTTTTTTTAAAGCTGCCAAAACACTGAAATGTCATTTCCAAATCAAGGACTAGATGATCATCTCTATTACACTTGTATAATTGGGTGCCAGGAGAATCAGTGGGGATTTGGAGATGAAATTACTCAAAATTCATCCTCACTACCTTATTTATTTTCTACCTGTCTCTTAAGCCATTATTTTTAGAACCCCTAATCGTGAGGGAAGGCAAGAAGTCAGAGACTTGACTCCTATTCGGACAGCTGTTATGGCTTCTCGATTCTCCACTGACCAACCTCCTTGCAGACTGTTAAAGTTCTGCTGCAGTAATGGGTAGAAACATCATGAAAATACAAAATGCCTCAGCTGGTGGACTGACCAAATACTCTTCCCAGCGAACTCAGCTCTCCTTTTGATCTCACACCTTTGCTTTCATTCTGTCATTTATTTTCTCCTCTTCCTGTAATATTATCCAAGTTTCTGGCAGTCAGTATTTTCCTGATATGACTCCTGTGACTTTCTGAAACCTGATAATCCAGAGAACAAATCCTTTACTTAGAAGTTCACTTTTTACTCGGCTACAGATATTTTATTCTTTAGTTTATACCTCATAACACAATTGCTCTCACACAGAGAAGCAGCAGCTTTTAAATACGACCACTGACTGTGCAGTTAGTAGTGGGGAACAGTGGGTATAAGGTATACAACAAGAATAAATACAGTGGTCAGATAAATCTTTAAGGAAGTAAGGGGAGGAAGGAACAAATAATTTATTTAATTTTTTTACCTCCACCTGGCTGCTCTCAAGTACTCGTTGTCGTTTCTAGGAGTAGTGGGAAGGGAATGACATGAGCCAAAAAAAAAAGAGTCCCTGCATGGCGTGAAGGCTATACACGCTGTACCAAACAGGCCAGCCCACTGTCTCTTGGGTTAAAAAATAGCCAGCAACTAACGACAGTTAATTAATATTTTCAGTGCAAGACCACACTCTTCAGTTTTAATTGGTGACAAGTGAGCAACCAAAGAAATGTTGGTGGAATTTCATTTATCTGTATAGAGCAGATCAATATTCAGTCAGCATGCAACAACTCCTTGCATCTCGAAGCGATAAAATAAATTGTCAGTCAGCAGCATGCTTTTGTTGTTGTTGGAATTTTTCTAGCTAAATTATTCACCTTCTCAAAAGGCAATCTGATAAATGTTTATTTCTTCATAATGCATTCTAACAACTGCTGATTTGTGACACTTGCAGTGAATAGAATTTAAATTCAGAGCAGGGCTCTAGGAAAATACTAAGCAGAACAAACAAGAGAGGGCTGCAAGATTTTTTTTTTTCCCTCTCCACTTCAGATATTGCAATGGCCTCCCATGGTATAAGGGGCACTAATTGAATTTAAGAGATGTAATAAGCGAGAAAATCGCCTGCACACTTCATATCACAATGAAAGCCAACTCAACAGCACTGGCAGCAGCAGCAGCACCAGAACAGCACATTAAGCACCAATTTCACAGCCAAGCAGAAGAGACTGTGGAGCTGTAAAGTTCACTGATGAGTGTTAGCTGAGGGCAGTCCTGTATAGCAGCAGTGAAAGTTTCACAAGCACCCTCTTCAAGAGGGTAAAAATATCAGACTATCCATTTTGCCAATAATAATCCTTGACTGGTGTCATTTTCAATGTCACAGAAAATTTAGATTTCTCTCATCCCTTATCAAAAAGTTTAACTGTATACTTCAACATCATACTGCAAAATCTAGGTTCAGAGTCCTGGAAACAGAGATAATCACAAATATCATTTCTACATGAAAGTATTTCAGATTCTGATGTACGTGCACCTCATGAGTTTAGCTCTGGTTTTTACTAAAACCTAAATCTTCTCTGTTAGTATCAGTTCTGTTATTACTTTCAGTGCTGAAGAGCATAATGCAGAAGATGCATAATTTATATTACGAAGAGCACATAAAGACATGCACCTGCAAACCACTACGAACATGACCATTAGTGTCAATATGACTTCACATCAACATAGAGCCCGAACTTGCAGAAAGCTCAGAACCACAAGAGAATCACAGCTGACACACTAAGACACAACTAACAGAAGACAATTTTTGATAGGAAGGAAATGCTCTTTGGGATACAAGATTACCCAGGGAAGTTAGACATTTTGTATTGTTTCATTGTTTTAAAGCAAACACTACAGATTAATTTCTTTCAAAAATAACAGGATTTAGGTATGGGTTTTGAGTGATGAGCTAAGTAGCACTGTGATTCTGCACAGAAAACCTCCAAATATGGACAAAAGGAACAGTTAACTGGAAAAAAAAAGGTTATGGTCATTAGTATAATACAAAGAATATGCCGAATGCAATAAAGATGACAAAAAAAAGAAACCAAGTAGCACAAGATGTAATCAGGATAAAATGCAAAATGACAATCTGACGAGGCATAAACTCGGGGTTTGTACAAGGCATCGTAGGCAGAATGTTCAGAGCTGTTGTGTTTTCACATGCACCAGAAGAGGGTGATACAGCTTTCATAGCAGCTTACTAGGATGCTGCTGTAATCCAGATGGTAAATTATGAGAGCCTATTTAAAAGTTCTAATGCTAGAGAACAGAAAAGGGTAAATGAACTGATACTGCCCAATTTTGAATGTGGCATATTACTCACTTATTTCAAATGCTGACAATTTTACCTTATAACACAGGAAAAAAAATAAACCGAGGAAGAAGAAAACTCCACTGGGGTGTGGGTGCTAAATCCTGGTGAACGTGGATTAATCTCTAATAATTATTTTAAAAGTCAGGCAGAGAAATACAAATTGTACATCAACTGTAATTTATGTTAAATGCAGCTGTTAGTGCCACATCTGATATGCCTACATCCTCAAAAACAGAAAAGGGGAAACATAACAGATGTTGTTGCTGTAAAACATTAGGCAACATGAGTGACTCGTTTTACTAAATGAAAATAAAAAAGCAAGAGAAATAAACACTGAGGACCTAAATTCATAAAATATTAAATACCTCACTTCACTGATTCAATATGTGACATCCTTTCTTACTGCAAATCTCACAGCTTCTGCTGTGTGACAGTAAAAGAAAGGAGGCAATGGAATGGGAATTGGTTTAAGAAAATGGGGCTTTGACACAAGTCATGGCACAGATGAGGCACTCTAAGCCCCCTAATTTAGAAGCTTTCAGAAAATTAGGGGTTGCAGATCTTAAGGTGATAGTCTCAAAGCCCTTCCCGTGACAGATGCAGGACAGACTTCTTGACATGGTAGTTAATTGGGGAAAACGTCTGAAGGTTTCTCAAAAACATCCAGACCTTTGCTAACTCAAGAACTTTGTCTTTCCCAAGAGACTGCTCTAAAGGGCTTTTGTAAATAAGATACTAGTTTTATCCCTCTCAGCTACCTGCTGGTAGAGTTATCAGAGCGCTAGCAGGTGCCCTTGCATCAAGTTCTAAAGCCCTTGTCTCCGCAGCCTAATGACATCCTGCCCATGTTATCCTCTCAGGGCAAAGCTCACGTAGACAAAGCAAGGACTGCAAGGAGCAGGTCTGTAGTAAGTCAGTAAGAAACAAATGCAGAAGAGGAAAGAGGCAAAAAGCATAGAAAGATAGAGCATGTATTCAACTAGTTTCCGGGTCACAAAACGGCCATCTCCAAGCAGATGGATTCCTTTGTCCAGAAAAGGATTTTTTCTTTCTGTTTGTTTTCACTAAACTTTAAGGGATTTTAACCTGTTAGTTTTTGGTGGTTTGTTTGTTTTTTTGTTTGGTCGGTTTTTTATTCCCCCCTCAACTGCTTTGATTACTATTGTTTGCTCTTACCTTGAATTGATCTTTGCAGAACAAAGGTTTCCTTGCTGTTCCAATTTACCTCATTCCATAACCGTTCACTCACCACACTGACAGAACAGAGACAGATGCTGGATACTTTTTCCAAAGAGCTTTGGTGCACCCTGTTTTCTACATCTATGCTTTCCCATGCCTTACACTGCTTGAACAGAGTAAATAGAATATTACTGCCTTGGTTTTTATCCCCACATATTCTCTACTCTCTACGTTCTCCTTTCCCTGAACTCAAACTACTGGAAAATCTTTGTAGTAATACATTTACACCATTCAGTAAAACATAGTGAAGATGTAAAGATGTACAGTAATGGCTGAGACATTTCTCACTTCCCCCAACCCCCCAACAAATGTAATTCCTGTCTGCAACCTGCAGATTCTCCCTCCCCACTGAGTCAGCGCACTGTGATAATCACACCACTAACATTCAGATAGAGATTAAGTGATGCAGCCGACTATCTCAACTCTGACTTTCAACTTCACATTGCTCTTGGATGCACATATTACTGTCTGAGAAATAGAAAGCCATTTTTCCTCTAATGAAAATCATTTTTAGATAACAGTGGAACTAGCCCAGATTTAGATAGGGAAGAAAGAACTCCAGTTCACCTAAACATGGGGAAAAGGGTGAAATTCTGTTAGATGTTCACAGGCACAGGTCACCTCAAAACATGCAAAATAACCACCCAAATTATTTCCAGCTGTGGCTATAAATAAATCACTTATGGTAGCCTTTTCCTAGGATTTGACATCATAGAATCCAGTTTACCTAATTCTAATGCAAGCGATGATAATTTCATCAGGTGATGCAATACTAGTCTGACCACCTATTTCATAACAAAGGTCTAGCAATTCCAAAGAAAATTTCTAGTTGTCATTCTTACCTGTGAAATGTTTTTACAGGGACAGTCTGTGGAGCTGCACAAACTCCGTTCTGCCTGCATGAGATTTGTGGGGACTAAGTAACAGTCTCCATGCTAGTGTGAAAAGCCCAAGCAGTGTCCACCTTCATAAGTAACAGAGGCCCAGGGATTTATAGTCAGCTTTCCCCCTCATCTGCATGTGTGTACTACCAACCACCAGAGCAATTACATTTTAGATCAGCTAATGGCTTTAAGAAATGAACTGAAAGTCTTCTCAGGGAACGATCTTCCCCCACTGCCTTCTTGAAAGGCTTTCCAATACTGAACTCATACTCTTACAAAAACCAGTTCTGTCTTGTGCCTACACAGTCAATAACTGGAGATCTACAAAACCACTACTGTGTATGTCAAATAGTCAGAGGCTATGCAGAACTGCTATGGCACAGCTAAGCACAGGTAAACAGGAACACATATCCTGAAACACAGAGACAAAACTTGGGGTTCCCATTCTCAACATATCTGACTTAAATAACCTGTCAGTGAATTTCTT
Organism: Piaya cayana; assembly: GCA_013389865.1. Classification (NCBI taxonomy): domain Eukaryota; kingdom Metazoa; phylum Chordata; class Aves; order Cuculiformes; family Coccyzidae; genus Piaya; species Piaya cayana. The sequence goes on along the minus strand of WAAB01023394.1, from coordinate 362,663 downwards.
GGCTCTTTGAGGTTTTACTTTAAGTCTTGCTCTATCCTGAAACACTTACTGAAGAGGGAACATTTGTGTTTGTTACTAAGAATACCAAACTAAGGGTATAGCTTGTCTTTCATGGAAGTTGTGTGTGGATACCCATGACCACTACTCTCATGGCCACTTGTCTGTATTTTAACAGTAAAGACCTGGTGATTCTGGAACGATTCACTGACAATGAAGTCCTTGGATAAGCAGATATCTATAAAAAGCTCTATTGACTTCAGAGACACTGCTTGTTTAAGAATCAATTCTATAGTCATGACTAACATGAAAAACATACCGATATCCTCTGTTTCTTCTCTAATTTGTAATAGTGGTTCAATCTACCAACAATCACATCTGTTACCTAACACAAGCTCAAGTTAAGATACATCAACTTATTTACCTTATGGCTACAATGGTTTTCTCCATGAGTTGCCATGGACAGAATTCCAGGTTTCCTTGTAATCTGCAATCAAGTGGTATAAAATTGTATTCATCCATCTCACGCTGCTTTTATTGCTATGAATACTTATAAAGTGCCAGTACACTTAGAGCCAATATAACCCTAAATGAAGAAACATATCAACTCGTGCTTCAAAGCACAGCCTGTGCCCTCTCATTCACTGCCTGTTCTCCCTTTGCTATCATATAGCAGCAGAAGCTTGGCTTCTAAATCAACTGCTGAAACAATCATGGCCTGATGTAGCAGTGAGAGACTGAGGGAACCAGCTCTCCCTCTAGAAATCTAGTCAATTAAATTCTGCCCAGAAGGGATCCAATCTAATATCAAAGATGCTGCCAAAAGGGCAAGTTCCCTGGAGCAGAGGGTTAATGATTTAGAGCGTGTCAGGCTGGCCTGAAGCACTGGAAATGAAGCCATACCTAAATAAATAAATAATGCATCAGGAATCAACCAAAACAAATACCTGCAGTAATTAAAAAAAAAAAAAAAAAACAACAACCAAAAAACAAACAAAACTAAACCAAAATAACAGGGAGACATACTACAATAACTGGCACCCCTTTTAAGAGACATTCAAATTTCCCTGAAATCTCACCTTAATGCTTGAATATATTATTTCCCAAGATCACTGAAACCTAAAACACCAAGGAGTCTCTTAATACCCATGAAAAAAACAGGTATAATTCAATCATCTCTGAAAGCAACTGCAGTTCCTGCTAGGAGCAGGTGAAGAAATATTTTTACATTCAAAACAGAGACTGCAGGTTGGATGTCTTCTTTGCAGATTGTGATTCATCCTTATATATACACACACTGTCACCAGCATTAAAATACAAGAAGTCTCATAGTCTCTGAAGTATTTATCCCTGAAATCACAGTGAAATAAAAGTGTCTGATGATATGAAGATTCATTTTTTCTAAAGTTAATGTTCCAATCCCAATCTGTACAATTTACTGCAGTGAAGTCCAAGTGGGTGGGTATTGTTTGTTTTCTTAGGGTTTTTTTCCTAAATTTTTTTTACTGAATTTGCATTATTCTCACTGCAAGTGCCCGATAGTCATCTATTTTTTATAAATACAATTAATTCAGTATGCAAATATTAATACAACATTTCTTATGTAAAAGCCACTATATGCCAGTTGTCAAATCCTATTATGTTAGTTGAGGTTACTTTTAAGGTAAAGTTTTCTGTCTGTCCAGAGGGGAAAATTGTAAGGAAAAAGTTTACACTTTGCAAATAGGCCAAGATGTAAAATAACAGTCTTGGATAGCTCCCTCTGAACCACAGCTGAGCAACAACTACAAAAAGTCCCGTTTAGCCAAACAGCAGCCAAGACGAGAATCTTTATTAGAATCATTACAATTCAATACAAACCTCCAGAGGCACAAAAGATACTGTTTTGACTTAAGTTCTGGAAAAGATCTCACAATTAACATTACTCAGTGTTCTGGTTCTCCATCTATAAAAATGGGATTAAAAAACATTTTCAAGATATTTTTGCATGCAATAATGAGATGCACATCTGCAAATGTGGATTTGGGAACATCAGTTCTCTGGAGTAGCAACATGGAACTACTACTGCAGCAAGAAGTATTAGCTTTTTTAACTTGTCAACTGGGTGCTTGAAGGAGGTCCTCAGGATACAGTAGAGTTACCCTGACCTTTTTCTTTTCTTAGGAGAAATGATTCTACCTCTCATTAAAGAATCAAGTGCTGCTGCACTAAGCAATGGATCTTGTAGACTCTCCCACCGGCTGTCTCTGCTGTTAATAAATGAGAATTTATAATATCTTTTTGAAAAAGAAACCAACAAACCAAAAAAAATTCCTTGTCCATACACAACAGCAAGCTGTTATTGATCCAACAAGAAATGCTTCCACTAGCTTCTCTGCATTTATTCAAAATGAAACATTTCTACCTGGGAAAAATATGAGGACTTAGCACTGTCAAATAAACAATAATCCCACAGTCAGGACACACTTAGAGAACACAGTGGCTCAAATTCTTTGCCAGAAAAAATTGTCTGCCCCCTCTCCATTTGTTCCAAACTCAGCTGCCAAATCAAGAAATACATTAGTTTTGCTCCCCCAAACCAGAAGAGAGTCCTCCTTTTTTGTTTTGTGAGCACTACTTATGGAAAGGACAATTTACTCTCGAGAGCCAAAACCATCAAAAGCTTTGAGAGGTTATTTTGAACTATTGTAATAACACGTGATTGATTACTAAAGCAGCAGTAAGAACACGCTGTACATGGTGTTCACGCTTATTGCAGTAATACCAGAAAGAGACAGGGGAATCCAAGGAGTTCGAACTATTTCACTAGAAGAGAAGAGCAAGTGACATTTTTAACTGCTGTATTTGAAGGTTATATGCAGTGTATCATTTATTTGTATATTTTTTTTTCCAAAGCTTCTCCAATATAAACTTTAAATACATTTGGCTAAGAACATTTCGAGAACCACAGTAATGTTATAAAGTTTAACTAGAGAACAGCCATGGTTCTGCTGGCCTCATTCCAGTTGAATTACCTTCCTTTTTAGAAGCAGCAGCTAATAAGTTAACTGAATGAGTGGACTTAGTTTCCAGGATCATTAATAGGTTGTGTTAAAATCATCCAAATGAAAACTCTCCAGAGTTGGGTGGGTTTATGTTCACAACTGAAAAAATATCTGTACATTTTGTCAAACCAGTTCCACTGCTTTTTTACAGCAATACTGGATATTTTAGCTTTCACAAAGAAGTATCCACAACTTTATAATTAGATCTAAACAAAGACCCTTACCTGAGGAAGGCCTCATGCTACAATTTGTACATGTTGCTTTCTTACATTACTCCGTAGTATCTGTTATCTCACTGTCTCAGCCCTCAAGTGCAGGAGAGCGTTCTTGTGCCCCCTTTATGTCCAGGGCGAGGTATGGAACCAGTTCAGAGGATCTTCTAGTATGAGGTCAAAGGTCTGAACACGTGGTCTCCATAAGGTGAGAGACAAAGAGACTATATTTCACCCGATATACTTGGAGAATAAATATCTAGCAGAGAACTGTTAATTAAAAACAAAACTTTATTAATGAAGGACAGGACTTCCTGACTCTTCTTTTTTTTCTGACCAGCATCCCAAGCCAGATCCTCTGACCTAAACAAGAAAGACAATGTAGAGCTTTTAGATACTGCGAAAGAACGTCTGATGCTAGAATAAATCAGTTCTATCATGTTAAGGTGAATGAACATGGTGGTGATGGGCAAAGCACAAGAAAAAGAGAAGTCAAAACAGCTACAGAACAATCAGGTAGATATATACTTGTTACCGTGGCAACCACAGGGCAGATGCTAGAAAGCATACATGTTATTAAGAGCCTCTGAGAAATTAGAAGGAGAAATGAGAGAAACTACAAGGGTTTAAGCTACACTAGAATTGAAAAATAGTCCTTTTTTGTATCTGTTAGTAAGATCATGAGAGACAGACCATAGCACTCTATGTCACCTGATGACTAGGTTCTTCAGGAGCATCCACAGTACAGGCAACTCATGTTTGTCAATAAAGTCATGGTATGAATGAAGATGAAAAAAGTAAGGTTGCATTCTCAGTTAAGACCAACTGTTGCTGTATCTTATCTGATAAAAAAAAAATACAAACCTTTCCTGGGGTCTATAACAGGTTCTGCATATTAGCAAAAACTACTCATGTCTATTGCTATGTTAGCGCCAGACTAGATCCCAATTTGTAACCCAGTTGAATCTTGTAAAATCTCTGTTTAGCGTCTAGTACATGGAAGATAAAGATCTACTACCTAAATTTTCACACTCTTTGTAAGAAGTCAGACAAGCTCTGCAGACAGCACTTGATGCCTCTCTGAGGTGTCAGCAAGAAGAAAAACTGCCGGTGAGCTTAGTAGGACACTGCAACCTACATCACCTCAAGTCACTTGAACGCCCAACTCATTAGCCGCTCCAGATTTTGAACCTCTGATCATTCAGACATTTTAGCTTTCTAGAAGCAGTCAAATAGGCAGAACTTTTATTACCTCTTCCTTTGAAGAGAGAGAAAGAGCAGCCAAGGGTCCTTTGCTTTCAAGCACTCCTTCAGAGTTGAATATTCAATGTTGCAGTCATACTGTAAGCTCATTCCTTTACAAAAAATTCCTAGGGGAAGAAGCTGTAACAGAAATACCACCTGAAATATCCTCATCCTTAAGGTTAAAGGGAAAACTGTTCTTCTAAGCTCAAAGAAAATTGTTCTGATGGATACAGAAGCAAAAAAAATTTCTTACTGTATAAATGCCTCCCAAGTAAATAAAACCTCTGAAGAGAAATGACAAAGTGAGAGTCAAGTGAAATAGCAGAACAATAAATTATCTAAGGAAGCCAGATTCATTCTGTGTAAAAAGTCAATAACAGGACAAGAAAAGATCGGAAAGGTTTTAGTAGATCAGAAAAAAGGATGAACAGACTGACCCAACAACTATGCCTTCTCCCTCTAAGAAAAACAAACCCAACACCCCAACAACAAACAAATCAAAACAACTTAAGACAAGTGTTAGCACTGGCAATTCAAATCTAATGATTTCTCTGAGCATTTTAGATCACAATACTTTTGACTGGGGGTTGGAGGTGCTCATTTCAAACTCACACAGCAGATTAATGTCCCACTTGAGAAATTAACAATGTGAAAAAAAGGAGAAGAGTAAGAAAAATCAGCACATACACTGATAGGAGAGAGCCACTAAGCCTAGTTCTCTAAAACAGTAAAACATTTATTTGGACTGAATTAGTCTGGATTTACAGTGCTTAGCTGAATGACGATAACCAGTACAAATACTCCAATTGCAATGAAAATAGCTGACAGAAAAAACATGAGTATCACAAGGGTTTGCTGTTGGTGAGGAAAGTAAACACCAGAAATCTTTCTGTTTCAGTGATGAGACACAATTCTAGACACAAATTGTTAAGGAGATTATTTAATAACAGTATATAATTCATGGAGGCCCTGTTTTATTATTATACCCTGCAGCATTATTTTGTATGCAAAGCTGTATGGAGAAAAGAGCACTTCATAGCAAATACAGAGAGGCACAGAATGAGGATTCAGGACACCTGTTTTTTTAATTCTGTCACAACCTCCCTTTCATTAACCTCCATTTCCCTTTACATGTATTTCACCATCGCCGTACCCCTCCCTCTAGGTATATCCCACTGTAGAGATACCCTTTGAGTATTCACTAAATTCTTTGTGAAAATATCAAGAGCCATGGCATCTGCTAGGAGGTTTTCACCAGAAATGGCAGTGCTCTAAAGGCAATAGCACTGCTGCCAACACTGCAACTCTGTTCCAGTATACACCTCTACGCCCACCTTCACTCAACACAACCAAAGACCAAGAGGCATTATCAGCATAAGTAGCACCACAGATTGGTACACGGTAGTGTCCTCAGAGAACACTAACTTTCTGGGGCATTTTTCAAGTGCATAATGAGCCATCAGTTCTCCTTCCAGGAAGCTGTACAAGATGAGGATCAAAATGTCGCTTTTTACTTCTGTTCTAATCTTTCTTAAGTAGTCTCAAAATTCTCTTTTTTTAATGCTATTAATATCTTTAAATCTCCTCCTCATTTTGCAGAGCCATCATGGCAATGCACAAAACAATCTAGCTCAATACTTACCAGACTTGTGATACGACAGGATTTAAATAAAAACAGCTCCTTCCAGTTTCATTTGAAAATATGACAAAGTCTGTTTATCAAATACAAAAAACCCATCTATCACCTCCTAATTAGAAGCCTTTTTTTTTGCCAACATGCCTGGTGCCTCGCTAATCTGTACACAACTTAATAGGGAAGTTAATAAATTATGCAAGAGAACTAATTATACCTATTTGTCAAAAGATGAGATAGTTAAACTGAGGACTTAAATAACAAGAAACAAGCATTTTATCCTAATTAGTTTGACCTACACTTGGGGGACAGGGGAAAAGAAGCATAAGTTTTTCTGACGCATATCCAAGTGGTAGGAGCTATTATCCTATGGGCAATACAAGGCCAAAAGGACTACTGTTTTGTAAAAGAGTGAAACACGAATTTGTTTCAAATCATAGTGTATTAGTCTGACATGAACCTCCCCAGCTGTCCAATCTGTTTATGACAGAAGTCCACAAAAGGAAAAGTTTATATTAAGCCATTTTATTCTCCTCCTCTCCTTGCTATTCTAAGGTTGTTTATACACCAATCTCAACCATCATGAAAAGCAGCATCAAAGCCATTTTAACCCATACAAACTACATCAAGTGCATAGCTGCAAACACGTTTGTAGACTTATTGATTCCTCAACATTAGTAATTGGCTATACCTCATGGAATATATCAGGATCACACAGGATAGTAAGAGTCACTATATAAATTTAATATATTAGTCAATTTCATCGCGAGACGATAGGCTGACTTTAACAAAATTATATTCAAAAACTTACAGAAAATCTACATTGGTATCTTCCATTTAATCTCTAAAAACACTAAGAGATAAGAAGTGAATTACATTCTTCATCAAGAAAAAAATCCACCTAATCTAAGCACATAAGAGACAGGTCCAGTAAAGAAAAAGTATCTGAAACAGACTTCTGCCACTGGGACAGAAGAGATGCTGACCAAAAATAAAACTCATATTACAGAACGTGTGACAATCCACTCAACATTTTCCCTGCATTTGGTTTTACCTGCTGACTGCTGTGCTCAGATCAGTATAAAATTCTCTGTCTTTAGGTTGCATCATCTTAAGTTCCCCCCGTTCCTATGCTCAAGAGGCAAATTCTCATAAAAGACACCAATAAAATCTGCACAAAATGCTCTTCTCAGTATATATATATTTGAAATACAGTTCTTATTTAGGTGACCTCTCTTCACTACAACTTTGCAGCATGGGTACTGATCAATTTAGAGAGCAGGCTAATATCACTTTTGAGGTGAACTCTGATGTTTTAAAGGTAGCATGTGACATCTGTGGTTGTCTAGTTAAGTATCTTTAAGTGACAAAAAGCAAGTTACATCCCATACTCCAAAAGAAACTTACAATTCAATGTTGTAGTATTAAGATGGGCTAGCACCAGAGCTACTATTAACCTCTTTTACATGTCTATGGCACACCACAATCTTTTCAAGAAAGACTGTTTGATATCATACTTAATTCCTACACTTTTACATAAAACATCAATAAGAGCTTTAGAATCCTAAGAGTCTCTGTTCTAAGCTAAATCGCTAGAAGTAACTTTTACAAGTATGCAAAATGTTGTTACTCATGGTAAATAACGAGAGCCTGATTTCCACAAGGCCAAATCAAGAGTGAAACAACTTTTTAATTGAATTAAGCTTCCAGCCACATCCGACTGTTTCTCTCCAAATCTTGCACCAAACAGCACCACATACAAGAAGTCTGTTAACATCAGTTACCCATTGTATGTGAGTATTTACAATGCAATTGGATTCTGCACAACCTACAATAGTGCATACAAGAAGATACGCTTGCTAAATCTCTACTGATCTCTTTGCTCTTCAATTAACTATCTTATTAGCAGAAGGACATCTAAAAATATGTACTTCCACAATCTATAGATACTGTTAACTATATGGGGAGTAAAAAAGACATGCAAAAAAAGCCTGAAGACCTGATGCAAGACTGCCTGAAGTTGACAGGTGGTACATTTAATTGAAAACAGAGTTTCAAGAACACTTCCAGACAGTCTGAGGCACCAGTACCACCAAAAGAGGTAATTCTGTCCCTTTACCATCAGTCTTGTTTCCATTCCTGTCTCATCCAATCACTTGTCCTGGCACAAGTATTTGCTCAGTGCAGTGAAGCCCACGGGACTTAAGTGGCAGGAACAAACACAGAACTGAAGGTGCTGGAGGGAGGAAGAAGAAAGAAAGGGTAAAGGTCAGCTTTAACTACATTGAGTATCTTGCAAATATTTCCCCCTCTAATAGAGGAGTGCGAGGACAGAAAGTGTAAACTGGAAGGGAGGAAACCCTAATTTAATCCTGCAGACAGTGAAGGGGCCGTTGCAGTTTTACTGAAGACATACCAGCCTAACTTTGTAAATGTTGCTATTCTGTTTTCCTACAAAATACACATTTACATATTATTCCATGCTGTTTATTACAACCAAAATGGAGAAAAACATGTATATATGTGGAATTTGAAGTAAATGCCCAATTTTGCTAGCAACAAAAGGTATATGTGCTTTTAGAATTAAGTACGCAAGTCCTTGTTTTCTGTCTTGCTGTCCAGTTGATTCAAAAGAATGACTTCTAATTAGTTTCAGACCCAAGAAGGAAGGAGCTGCGTTTCTCTCCCTTCCCTCACTACACCTCTTGTAAGCTCTTTTTCGACCTTAATTTCTTCTGGCTTACCAATTTTACCAGGCAAGTCTACACTGAGTGTTTTGGAGCTGTTTCTGAAAGAGGATATTGACAGTATTTACTGCACAATTTATGATTCACTCAGGATTAACCAAAATCAGCCTCCTCTGGAGCCAGGAAGTATATGAAGGTGTTAAAAAACAAATGAAAACTTCTTCATTTAATTCTACAAAGAAAATTCTCCCAGCATAGATCATCCATGGACATTCTCAGCCCTAAAAGATGGGAAGTTTCAAAACTTTAGTAGTTATAAAGCTGGTGAAAGGTTAGAATAGAAACAGCTACTGTAATTATGACCCCCGATGATGTTATAAGTACATTCACATGCAAATAAGATCTTTGACTAAGCTGATTTTTCTTGGCAATTCTGTTTTTATCTCCTTCTTCACTGGAAAGCTAAAGTCAACTGACTTTCTTGCCTTTGCTTTGAGTAATGAATATAGGCATAATGTTATAAAATTTGAGTCCCCCAAAACACATTTGTTAAATTCAGTCTTTGTTTTTAAAATGTCTTAAGGAACAATCCTCACTAGGACAACAAAGTAAATTTCTAACAATCTCCTCTCCAGTTACTGCAGATACTGTTTACTGGATGGTAACTACAATGAAGCTTTAATTCTTGGCAAGTCCCAAACACCCAGAGATGGAGATGTTACCTTAAGGGAGCTGCACAGTATCTAACGCCTGCACTTATTCTTCCCTTATTATATTATTGTTCAGGGCTGTCCTATAGATCCCAGAGCAAATGACTCAGTCCTTACACAATGGTTGTTGATTGATTACAAGAATCATAAGTCTGGGTCTCTTTTTTTGCCAAAGATGCTGTGGCTTGAATATCAATATTTAGCTGAGGTCAGCTTAAAGGTGCTTAAAATTTTCATTCGGCTGATCCTAATGGAAGCAATAGTGAAGTATCTGCATTAAGGACATCCTGATATCAGAGACTAAGATCTAAACCATCTGAGATAAATACAGCTATTACACTTAATTAGACTAAATTGCCTATGCCAGCAAAAGTAGTGAGTGCCAAAGATCCGAGGCAATTATCATACCTAGTAGAATGCCTGTATGATCAATAAGCACAGAGACTTCCTTAGAAATCAGAAAAGAGCATTGGGCTCTTCAACATACCTGCTTTAAGAATACTTCTTTAGGAATATTTAGTAATAAGGACCATACTTACATAATAACTAAAACAAACAAAATCAACAAAATAAGCTACACTAATTTAAGTATCAATTATGTTTTTAAGAGGGCTAGCTCTCCTCCTCAGAAAACCTAATCTGTCCAGCATGAAATATTCCACTTCACCCTCAAGCCTCCCTCCAAAGCAGAATGTCTACTTTTTGATCTTTTGAAAGAAAGACAAAGGAAACCAACACTCCCCTTCAACTAATTACTAAACAGAAAACCAAAATCAGTTTTTTCTAATTTCTCTTTTCCAAACATAAGCCACTCATCCCTTGCCAGAGGATACAACTCCATGCCCTCATCTCTACAGCTGTTACAGGAAAGACACTTGGCAATAGGACTTTTTAATATTTCTTGAAGCTATTACAGATTGGGTAAATAAGGTAACAATTATTGTCTTTGCTTAATGTAGAACTAGTTACCACAGTCTTCGGGTTATATCTTCTCACTTGACCTTACTACTCCAGTAGGCAGATACATTTTTCTTACAAGCAGATTAGTTCCAGGAGAGACCAGCAATGCCCCACCTAAAACTTCTGCAAAATGCCTCTCATTCTGACTTCCTCCAGAGAAAGTTGGAATATCACAAGATCAACTTAGAACAGGAATTTGAATTAGTCTTGCATTTCTTAAGTATCTTTTCTCACTACCAGTTTGAAAATATTCCAAGTAGTCTATAGAGCAAATCAGTGGCAGAGTAGCAAAACTACTCAAGGCTGTTTCCACCCATTTTCTGCTACGGAAGTTCTGCAATGCTACTTACATCGCATACTAGATATTCTTGCCAAGGCATCTGCGTGCCATTTCACAAAATACCTTCAAGATTAAGTAAACTATGCACAAAAATTGCTGTTGAGTGTAACAATTCTTGTTCTGTAAGAGGTGAAACACTAGTTTACAGCACTCAGCTGCTACAGACCAAGGATAGCTAGGAAAGACAAATCTTTGTTTACACTAAAGAGAGCAGAGTAAATCAGTAAACAGATTAATAAATAGTTTACCTGCATACTGCATGTCATTCACATCGAAGACATAAAAGGGAAAAATATACAGAGATAATTTTGTCCTCAAAGTGAATTTTAACACCATACTTCACTGGAGCTTGTTTCTCACTTATACAGAGTCCTCATGCTTCTGCAGACAGGACTAAAAATAGGTAAAAACTATTGAGCCATTTTATTAAAGATCTGGTTTTACAGTCTACTCTCTCTATTAACTCACTGGTAATTAATTCTTTCCTATAAGCTTAATTACAATCACTTAAAGAAATATTGTGCAAGTCTGTAAACAAAGCTTGGTCAATTGGAGGTAATGGGTAGTTGAAGCTAAATGAGATTTGTATTCAACTATGTTCACATACAGCCTGTTCAGAACATTCAAGATGACAGCAGGAGGTTCCAGAGGAACCTTGAATATTAACTGCAGAACTGGTACCCATAACAATCTATAAATTGGTACCTGTTTAGATTGACAGAAGAAACAGCCATCTGAAAGAAACTGGCAGCAGCTATGTGATTGGCTCACAGGACTGCCCTATGAACACTTCCTCAAATAAAACAGACAAACTTGGGCTCAGTTAAGGTGAAATTTCACTCCAGATTACCAGAAGGTCATTCTGATCCAATAAACAAAGTATGTGTAAAGAGAACAAATTACACCAAGACTTTTCCTGAATTTATAAGAGGAAGGAAAGTGATGGATATCTGTTATAAAACAATTTGAGAGCCGCAGTGAAAACTAGTCTGTATGGAAACACAGTTCCATCAGCTTTCTGCTGTTTGAGATCCAACTCTAACACTCCTGAGTTCTCTGGCCACGTGAATTCTAAAAGGCAAAAGTAACAGCAAGAGGCAAAGATCTAAAGGAAGGAGACAATACTTTGAAAGGCAAGGACAGGTTTCCTGAAGTATTCGCACAGTAAACAGTATTAGACTGTCCCTACATTTCTGAAGTTTCCCTGTCTCCTCCTCACACAGTCTGGGGCTGTACATTTGATCACATTCCTGACCTGTTCAAGGTATAATGCAGTGAAGGCTAAAAGCTTATCAAGTCCTACTGAAGGGCTGATTGTACTCTCACAGAAAGCAGAGCTCACATTCCAGTCCCTTCCTTCACTACTTCTCCTTTCTCTACTCACCTTATAGCATGTCCAAGATGCACTGGCCTATGAAACTAATAACCCACACTATTTACTACTGTTTACTGCTTTGTTTTCTTGTCTTTATCAGATGAAAATACTGTTCTCCTAGTGGCTCTCTATGAGTTCATATGTACCATTTTAACTTTCCCTTTGGACAAGCCTAACATGCTTTAAAACCATGTTACTAAACAGATCTTTCAATGTAACCTACATAATTACTTTCCAGTACAGAAGCGACTTCAGTCTTCCTCAAATCCATGTGTATCCTTAAGCAATTCAGCTAAACAGAATGAGTTTGAGAACTGCAGTCACAGTTCTGTTAATCCCAGTGTAAACTGATAAGTAGAGAGCCTGGTCAGTAAAATGTGTATTGGTCCAACGACTCTTCCTCAACAGTAAGACAGCTACAGGCAATGTTGCTTGAAAAAGGACACAGTAAAAATTGAATGTCTGGTGATTAGTTTCCATTTATCAATTCAATTTTCTTCCCCTAAAACATACACAGTTAAATCCTGAAGAGTTATTCCATTACTGTAATAATATCCCTATCAGACCTTTGTGGTGAGATACTTAAAGTCAATGTGCCAGCATCGTGTTTCAACATTTGAAATCACACATTTCCCGTTAATCAATAAGTCAACGGATTACTAATACATTTTTGATGTTGAGCAAACATTAATGCCTCTATTATAATGAGACCAAATACTGAACTATTTGTTTAAGAGTCTACCTATGAAAGCTGAAATCAATGCAGGTCAGTACCAGAGAGAGATGATAGAAAGCAAGTGAGAGTGCAGGAAGGCAGTAGATGGGGCACACCCTGAGCTTTGTGCACTGCCCCACGGTCTGCTCCAAAGGCACTCATTTTATTCTAAGTTAACTTTGTGCTGCAACAGTTCAGAACACGGCACCTTACCACTAACAGGGTTGCTGGAGCAGAGGGAGTCTGACAGGGCAGTTGTTTCAGTGTGTTTTGTGCAGTCAAGAACTGCAACATTCCAACGGTTCCTTCAGACAAAAAAAAAAACCACAAAATTATTTGCTCCAGTTCAGCTAAGACATTAATCCAATGTCCTGCATATGTCACCCTGCAGATTAAAACTAAGTTCCCAGTTTATATTAAACAGCTGATACATTTTATTATTATAAAACTTATTAATAAACCAAACATTTGGATTTTAGATGTTAAACTACTACTTCATAGATCATCACTCAGTTTTCTCTTGGCACATTTCCAGGAATTCACCTTTGTTGGCAAGTTATTATAATTATCTAGTTGCAGATATTTTTCAAACAGTATTTTTCTAACTGTCTTCTTGTTTAAGTCCTGTGAGAACATTTTAAGGTTATTTTTCAATTGTTAAGATCTGCTGCTTCAGGTGTCTCATCACCAAAGCCTTAAAAAGTCAAACAGACTTGATGACTCCCTTTGGAACTTCATCCTTTATCATCAAAAGCGCAAAGTGGTTTTTTATATATACATGCATAACATTTTCCTTTCCCCCCTGAAAGTTTGTAATTGTCAGCATTGCAAATTCAGAAGTGGCTTGCAAAACGCTATCATAGACTACAGCAAGGATTCCACAGAACACTATGGATACAGGTAGGTGGGATGAATGCTACAATTATACCGATAAATTAAGGTAATTTAGAGCCTGAGCCTTCTGTTCATCTTTCTTGAAAACTCATATGCACATCTGTCTGCCTAGACACACCCTCCTTCATGCATGCATATTGCTTTGCACTAAAAGTCAAAATACAATTCAAGAAAAGGGAGGTAACAGATTTTCTTGAATGTCTATGTATCTAACCTCCATTTTTTTTTGGGGGGGGGGGGAATCATGCTAGTTTAATGCAAACCAGTGCATGCAGGAAAGCAGCCCAGCTGTAACAAGATGGGAACAAAGGATAAATTCTCTCATAAAGACTTCTGGATTGCTGCATTAAAAAAATTATTTCTGGTACCTAAGCTAACCTCTTTAAGGTCAGCTTGGATACAGTTTAGAATATATACATTTTGCTAGTGTCTCTGTTGTAGGTTATTTCCGAAACCTACAGAGAAAAAAAAAAAAGATTTACAAGAAGAAGCAGGATACACAGTTTACTTTTTCCATTATCATAAAAACTTCCATTCCAAAGGACTACTATATTAATCCTCATGTAATAAAAGGCCCAAAAGCAGAATGTGTTAACAGGACCCTGTAACTATGCAATATTGAACACTGAAACCAGATTCATGATGGGATAACACAGATTTCTGCATCTGTGGTATCACAGCAACATCTACCCTTAAAAGTCATTGTGACCAGTTATTAAAGATAGAGTGGAAAAAAAAGGAAAACATTCAAAGCCTTGAAAATGCAAAAGAATAAAGCAAGCTGTCTTTTTAAAAAAAAACACCATACATTTCCATTCCTTTTAGCTAAGGGACATGAAGAGGGAAACAATCTTTTAAACAGTACTAACTTTAGCTTAATGTATTAAAGTTCAGGCAAGTTGAAATCTGCTTCTGCTTTTTTGAAAATAACTTGGGTATACACAGAATGAGAAACAGAACTGCTAATAAAAAAAAAAAATAGAATACCATCTCTGGTGTTGGAATATTCAAATTCTCTCTAGAAGAAAATCAAGGGAAGCACAGGATGGTACCGGCTACTACAATAACTGGCAGAGTTATACCAGTATTAGGTTTAATAAAGAGGTTTTGTCCAACCTTTTGGTCACAGGGTGGGAGAAGTATTGACAAGTAACCATCTTCCTTAGGTTGATTCAGCTTGTTGGCTTTTTGGTTTTTTAAGCGTACACTAACATAAAACAAGAGGTGGAAGGAGTCATATGAAAGAGGAACATCAACCGCAAAAGTCATTGCTATAATCAGCTACAGCTGAGGCCAATGAGATTAGCCACACTAAGATCTTAGTTCAAGGTCATGGTGTAGTAAGGTCAAAAGCAATGGATCAAAGGATTTGGAAAGGAGGAAAGATAGTGAGAGCATAGGCCTCAAGAGCAGGTGCCTATTCATTGGTCATCAGGTTGTAATTCCCCCTGAGTGCTAGCCAAATGTAATATTTCATTCTTCTATTTGGCTCACTACGTAAGCTGACCTTGTGACACAACAGGCTGGTGTACAGTTTCTCCGGAGTGTCTTGCACCTCCTTGTGTGGACTACCCCAATGTAGCTAAAAATAATGACTGCCAACTTGTATAAACTAACTGGCACAACAACTTAAGAGACCTTTACACAACTAAGTGACTAAATCTAAGACATTGTACTCTGCACTACGTTTCTTTCCCTTTCTGCAACTATAACATTGTTTCAGGCTGGTATTACATGCAACATTAAATATAGGACAAGTAATTTTAAAAAACCCTGGGATAACAGGATGCTATATCCAGATTAAATAAACAGTAACAATTGATCCCAAATAACCATGAGTGTTATCTTAGTAGAAAGGAGAGTGTACTGAAGACATAAATCCTATAACAGAACCAGAAACTCTGAGAAGTATCAGAAAAGGATAACTGCAAACCAACACCTTTAGATATGTTTTCAGTTTTGATTTCCCTATGCATTAAAGCTCATTAGTCACTTCTCCAGGCAGGCTCAGGAATTTGATTTTAATACCTAAATTTTTGTGGCACAAACAGTCAGATGCAGACTTTTCTGCTTTAAAATCCATGAACAGGAAAGTGATATTTGTACAGGTATTTGTTAAACACCTTACTAAAGGCTGCATATTAGGAAGCTGAAAAATTACATACAGTTACCTGTACATGCCTATCACACAAACCTTGTACTGAAAGAAACTACACAGTTGTAAAGCCATACACTTAAAAAGTTAGAAGAAAAACTATAAAGTTATTGCCAAATGCTTAGAAAAATACAGGAATTAGGGTCAGGTTTGTTGTCTTATTCAGCTCCTGTAGATATATATTTATTTTACAAATATTTTACAGAATTCATTGCTTCCAGCTGCCCATTTAAGCCACACATCAGATGCCAACACTTTGATCTGCAGCAAAAATAATTGGTCTAGATTCACTCCTCTAATGTTAAGCACACACAGAATAGCAGTGCCTGCACAATCGGGGGGAAGGAGGATGTCAGAGTGGAAAGGAGATTGAGGACATACTGTGAGACTAGGGTAACCTCTTACACCTGGTCACATGTCTTTCCACAACTACACCTTGTTGTTTCTCTAGAATTCCTAGATTCCAAATCACAGTCTCATTCTCTTTACAAAGTTCTTTGCTCTGTCCCAAAGAGAGCATTCCACAGCTTTCTCCCTTTCCTGATCTCTATTAAGCTTCTTCCATTCCAAATCGGTCACTTCTTGTCCAGTCTTATGGCTCCTCAGCCACTCACATGGTGCAATTCTGCCTTCAACATGCAAACAAGAATATTTACCTTGCAAGAAAGCGTTACCTTTTTTTCCCCATCATTATTTACAGAACCTCACAGGATGAAGAGCATAAATTCTCATTATCAACGTTGCTTCAGACTCTTCACTATCCTTTGGAAAAAGCTGTCTCCTTAGGTATAATTGCATGACTTTGGAAACACAACAAAGATGATGGGGTTGCCTATAGAGGAATGACCAATGCTGCACAAGAAGTCTCAGATCAAGATCCCAGAGTCTAAGCAGACAGATGTGCTATGCAACAAGTATTTAAGTGGAGCAAGCAAAAACCATTCTACAGTTCTCTAATTTTTCTGCTATACCTGCAAGTCCATTCAACAGCTCTCTCCCTTCCTCTTAAGGAAAAGTCTCAGAGCAGTCACTGAAATAGTTTAGTCCAGTTTCAGGTTTGAGCTGACAGCAGGATCAAAAACCAAAAACCTGCAGTGCTTTCATATCCACATATTCTTTTTTAAATCCTTATCATAGATACCACCATCTCCTTTCCCTTCTGAGCAATATCAGAAAACTGTCCGTCAGCCACCATCTATTCTGACTCAGAGCAACAGAGCTGAAAGATGGTTGCTCAGAGTGCTGTATTTTAGACAGCACTTGGTAAACCTAGAAGAAGAAAGAGCTGTAATTTTGGTGAGACTGCGGTTCACAAAGCTAGAGTGGCACCAAGTGGCAACTGGCTGAATTTGGGTCGTCAGTATATTTTTTCAGTCACGCTACAAGCCACTTCTGACTTATGAGTTAAAATAAAATAGCTCAGCAGCTCACATTTACTGGAGAAGCCAGATATATTAAAAATCCTACTTAATCCACACACACGCACAAATTAACAAGGGGTAGATCTTCCCATGGAGCACTCCTCAGTGAGTGAAGTACAGAATTATTAAGTGGACAGAAAGCATATGAATGTCAGCAATGAGTAAGAAGTGAACAAATGCATCCTCATTTTCATGATGAGATACAACCTCATCTTTACTAGGCCATTTAGCTTTGAACATTCAAGGTTACTCAATCCTCCATGCTGGAATTGTTATATCTCTTACTACATTCTAAAAGGGAGCACCCTTTGTACTTATTTGCCTCGTTCCTAGCATCTGTGACATGTATCACCACTCCTATTAACATGTCCTGCATGTGCCTCTTCTCTCAGCAGTTCAGAAACAAACAAGACCAAACACATACACACACACAAAAAAAAAACCAAACAAACCAAGAACACTGTGTACTTTCAAAGACCATCTTAGGAAAAATATTTCCCCCTGCGGTTCAGAGTAATAACTGTACACATCATTCCACTCCTTCTCCCCACAATACACTAGGCTTCTAATGAAATCTGGAGGAACAGAAAAGAAAGATGAGTATTTCTGTGAATAACAGTAAAAATAAATTATTAGCACCCACACCCTCCCTCATTCCTGTGCTACGATTCTCAATAATAATAATAAAGAAAAAAACCAAAACCCTAGAGCCATTTCAAGGGCAATAGTGCATTATTTCTATAGAAAATGAGAGATTGTTTTCATCATGCATTTGTACTGGCTAACACCTAAGAGGAGCTATTATTTATCCAGGCAGCTGACAAAAGTGCTCGTTCACATGGAACAAACTATTTGAAGTTAAACATTTGTTGGCTACTTTGGCCCAGTTTTTCAAGCAGTGAAAGGCAATTTCACCTTTTGCTTGGTATAACCAATATGTTGAGGATAGAAAAGTCATAGTCTTAGGAACAGTAATTGAACCCAAATCTGACTGAATATCCTCCTCACAAATCTGAAAAAAGTAACTGATTACTGACAGAATCAGACCCTTAAGAAGAGCTGAGTAGGGGACGTGTTTGGAAGTATGTATAGTCAAAAAGCCACTGACAAGCTCAGTTACATAGTTTACAAGTCGTTTCAATATTTATAGAAAAATAATTTCTCTAGAAGTGACGAACTGAAAAATGGAGCTCTATTAAAGCAGGTCTTTGTTGAACACACTGCATCACAGTAATGAGGGGTGTATTTATAATATACCAGGAATGTAAAGATGACAGCCCAAGACTGCAGCTGGGGCAAGACTTCACTTAAGTAATTTAAAAATCTACAAAGTTCTCGGAGGTTTAAGCAGCCAGTCCCTGAAGCTTTGGACCCCTTTCAGTTGCACATGCCTTTAGGAACAAGATCCCATCCCAACACAATGAGGTTTTTTTGATTCCAAGTAGTAAGGCTCAGTCTTCTCTTCAGAAGTCACATCACGCATAGCCTGAGCTATGCAGATTTTTACTACAAAAAAACATTAACCATCTCATTCTTTTTTTTTCCAATTTAAATTGAAGGTCAGATTATTACATTCTGCATCTGAATGCCCCAACTGCAAATTTATGCTTTGTCCATGAGCTCTACTTTCTTTTCTGCTTTTAACAGATGGTAGCAATGTTGATCTACACATTTACAGCAACTGATTTCCAATTCCAAAACAAGTGAAATGATCTTTGTATCATTTCCTACTGAGAAGTAATTAATGGGTATTTACAAGCTGTTGGGAGATCCTCCAACAAGAGATTTTTTTTTTTTTTTGTGGGGGTGGGGTTGTGGGGTGTAGCATTGGTTTTGTTGGGTTTTCTCCAGTGCAGTGCAATTTTATAGCCTGTATTTCACAAAGTCTTCCACAGTTTATTTTGTGACACTTCAGTCTCTCATGCTTACCTTCACTAAGCCTAGTTGCATCTTGGGCATCTTAACTTCACTTTCTGTCCCAGATCAAACAGCTTCCTTTGCCACAACTCAAAACCTTCTAAAAAAAACCTAGAGAATGGAGACCGTGGCAGCCACACTGAGGCCCGTTACTTCATCACTTCTCTGCCTCCTCCAGCTCCAACTGTTTGTCCAGTTTCACCACTGACAAGACTTTCCTGGTTTCATTACAAAAGACTGGGGACTAAGTTATTAGTTTCATGTAGTGTATTTGTACCAAGCACAGTAAGTTCCCAATCTAAGCAAACAGTAGGAAGCGTGGCTCCTATTTATTGTGTGAACTTCGAAACTAACAAGGTAATACAACTGCGTTGCCCACAATGTCACAGGTGCCCTAGTTGGTTCTATTTTGATCATTAAAAACAATGACGAGGGGAACACAGGAAAATATCCCAGTGTTCAATAAGGTTAGTACACAGTCATTTTATAAACTGTACAAGGACATCTATGCTTCCCTGGAGAAGTGGAAACATACAATGCTTTACAATAGCACTCACCTCCTTGGAGATACAGCTAGTGGTAGGCAAGTGCTTAAGAAAAAAAATATTACCTACCAATTTATTGTAAATGAGAAGATGCATGTTGTGCTTTATTTTGAATTCTCTCATAAATGAGCGTTTATCCTGGGATCAGTGGATGAATGGCAGACTAAAGTATCAACTCCTTTCTCAAAAGAAGAATTATCTGAAATCAGATCTTCTTTGTTGGATGAAACCTAAATTGCAGGGGGAATATTTAACCATCTAAGGAGAAAATCCATAGATAAGCTAACACAGACAGCAGTTAGCAGAACTAATTGTCTTTATCACTTCCTTTTTCACTTGAGCTTCTAATAAAATGCTTTCTCTAAATATCAAAATACAGTGTCATTAATACCCTCTGATGCAGATTTCTTGATAATTAGGCTTTCATGATAAGAAAGTACTAGGATTTGGGCTGCTTAGCAGCTAAAACTTGTGCTAGCTCAAGAGACTCCTAGTTTACCCTTTTGCACTAAAGCAGAAAAATGCTCCGACAATAGCTCAGTCATTTTAGCAGCATTTTTAACCGCAGCTGGTAATACTGAGTGAAGAAAACAGTAATTCTCATAAAGACTGATACATACTTCATTATGTTTGATGATGAATCTCTTTCCGGTCAGGCATATTATTTGGACGTATTTTTGTTAACCTGCCATGTTTCTCGATTCACATTAAAATGGTTCTCTTCGAAGTGGAGAGCACACATTGTGAGGCCACCACAGAGGGATTGGCAAGTGCATTCTAAAACATTACACATCTGTGCTACATGTACTATACACATCCTACCTTTCGCATCTCCTTTACTTACTAATTGGGGGGGGGGGAGAGAAGATTATTTGCACAGAAATACACAAGGCAAAGACTATAGGATATTAGAGTCGAACGGTTCGTTTCAGTCACTGCTGTCACATATGACCATGCTTGGTGTTATTTAATTTGCTTTCAGAAAGCGTTACAACTGGCTGAAATATCAGAAAGGCCACTAATTATCCTTGTTGAAAGAAAAGAATTACAAGGAGTTTCTCATAGAAGTCCTTTCACTTCTCCTCATTCTCCCTAATCACTTACTACTTGTCTGCAAATGGATTTGGTCTCATACATAATAATAATGATGACAGATGTTTTTCTGCCAGTCAAACTTAACATTCAAACTTCACTTGATTATTATGAGTAATCTACAATTTCCTCCATAATTAAGGCTGCAACTTTGTTCCCATTAAAAAGTTCAATTTTGACCTCCCACTCACATCTACTAATGAAGGAGAACTTAAGTGATACGTGAGGATCGTGGCAGAAGAATTTTCCTTCCCTTTCAGAGTAAATTGTAGTCCAATTGAAATTCCAGCTTATGGCAATGCATTATAGATACTGCCACCTGTCAGTTAACTGTCACGTTATTGGAGGGAGAGAAAGGAGAAGAAGAAAGCAATATAACTTCACTGGACTTAAAGCATGTCCTTATGCACAGAACTGAAGCTGAGACAACACAAGTGTGATTTTAAATGCAATTGACACCTCTTTACCAAGATCAGGATGGACTATGGGCTCAGAAATAACAGGCAACAAACAAGCACTGTAACTATCTTCCCCCTACTTTTGCCTCATTAAAACAAACTACCTTCCTCTCAGGCACAGAAATGCAAACACCATCAGTAAGTTGACCCAGAGAAAAGCAGAAAGTTTTCCAAACACAGCACAATTTATTTGGGCAAGCTGAGTGTAGAGCAATGATTACTGATTTATGATGTTTCAGTATTAAAGATAGCCACTCAATTTCTAAAAAAATCTTCTTTGGGCAGCCTCTAACAGAGAGAGAAGGAAGGTGCTAAGACATAGCTTAATGGATTTATCTACTGAAAATCTAATGCACAGGGACAATGTTTTGCTACCCAGAGTCCAATTTTAAAAGTTATTAAGATTTTAATAGGCTCAGTAGATCGGTATGTTGACTCTGACAACCTAATTTAGGCTCACTGGCAGTTTCAGAGATGCTGCATTAACTGTTGGAGTTGGCCAGTTTAAATAAACTCCTTACTTCAGAACAGCCACAGACGAAAATAAACTCTTCAGAATAACTGAGGTTAAAGGATTTGAAAACAACAGGGGGACAGAAATAGGCAATATAGAGCCAGGACCCATAATGAATTTCTAAATAGCCCTGTATTAGTTATGCAGGACAGAAGAGACAAAGGAATAGCCTTTTTGAACAAAGTAAAGGGAAAAACAGAAAGAAAAAAAAAACCAACTTGGTTTCTCCTACTGCAAGAAAAACACTGAGTAGTAGCAGAAAGATTGAAATACAGCTTGAGGAAGTTTAGGATTAAGATATTTGTTTTATAAAAAAATATTTAATTCTATAATCTGTGGTGACTAAAAAAGCACAACCATTTTTCAGCTGAAATCCCACAAACCAAAATTTTGATTACTGAAATGACTGCTACACAACTCCTATTTTTGAACAGTAAGAAAAAAAAAGAAACACTATTTTCTCTTTAAAGTTCTTATTGTCCGATATTTTACCTCTATATCATTTGTCTTCAGTTAAAAACAAAGAAAAAGGAAACGAGTGAAATAATATGTAGGTAACAATATTTTAATGGCAGTACCATTTTGGTTTGTTAGGGGTATTTTTTTTTTAAATATTTATTGCAACGGAGACTTGGGACTGAGGACAATTAACTCCCTCACTAAAATTCTTCCTAAAGGCTTGAGAGCAGAATGAGCATTTATTTCACAAACTTCCCACTAGAAAAGAAACTGCCAAAAAAGCCAGTCAACTAACTTTTTTGTATCAGCAACTGTGAAGCTTTCAATTCTAAAAAGACAGAGGATGCATCAACTCATAATTATTATTATGTAATACTAGTCATCCATCTGAACCTGTTCTTCAGACCTTTCTTTTCAGTACTTGGTACTCCTCCCAGACAGAACACTTGACATTCCGTGAACACACAGCATAATAAGATCTTTAGGAAATGATAGCACAACCATTTCAAAACACTTAGCAAAGAAAAGACTTGAGGTTTGCAGCTGATGCTGCACAGCAAATTGGGGCAACTCCCTGCTATCGTTTACACTGCACAAGAGATTATTAATAGCTAATAATTGTTTGGGAGAGATTTATNTTATTATGTAATACTAGTCATCCATCTGAACCTGTTCTTCAGACCTTTCTTTTCAGTACTTGGTACTCCTCCCAGACAGAACACTTGACATTCCGTGAACACACAGCATAATAAGATCTTTAGGAAATGATAGCACAACCATTTCAAAACACTTAGCAAAGAAAAGACTTGAGGCTTGCAGCTGATGCTGCACAGCAAATTGGGGCAACTCCCTGCTATCGTTTACACTGCACAAGAGATTAATAATAGCTAAGAATTGTTTGGGAGAGATTTCTGCAGTGCGAGACACTGAACCTGTTCAACAAATAATTCATGTTAAGGTTTCCAAGGTCATTTGAAATAATTCAGGAGCTGTCTTTTTACCTTGAGCACTTCAGTCTAACCCCATATTTACTCCAGTATTCCTAGTGTTTATGAGTCACTACAAAAACCTCAATTTACATTCCATCGCCAATACTTTCTGACCTTTTCCCTGCTAGTTGCTACCACTGGATTCACATGTCCACTAGTGGTTTAAAGGCATCTGCTTCAGGATGTTTTCAGGTACCATTTGGTCACAGGTGAAGTGAAGGAACCAGTGTTTTTCTTTCCCTGGATGTCTTTGTTACTAGGTTGCATGACTTGCCAAGGGAAAAGAAAATCTGCATGCATCTGTGTGATACACCAAAGGCTAAAGAGATAATCCAATGCTAAGAGGAGAAACTGATTGTTAGATGCATCAATGTCTTATTGCTTTATTTTCATTTCATCATAGGCCAGTACCCTAGCTCCCGGTGACATTGTCCAGGGGGCATTTCTTTGAATTCTGCTACAATTTTGGCCTCAGTGAAACCTTGTTGCTCATTGTTCCATTGGCAATGCTCTCTCTTCCTCTTCAGTCAGACCATTGTGCTGTACACTTTTCTTACAAAAGACCTACTTTGTAAGGCAGGCTGAAAGGCATCCCTATATACCACCGGTACTGTCTCAGAGCCTTTGACTTGATATCATTTTTCCTTATTATTGCTGTGGATTTTTTGTTTTGGGCTGAGTTTTCTTTGCAATGCTTGTCTCAATGAAGACACATCACTGTCATTTTCTCCCTTGAGCCAGGAATAAGATGACAGTTCTAACATTTATATTCTAGATGGCAGAGTTCAAAGGAATGCCTGCCTTATCTGCTCGTGCTTTCTTGGTTGTTGGTACTGAGGTTTCTGCCATCTCTCAAAGTTCATCAGGCATATCCTGAAATGTACATTCTCCTTACTTCACCCACAAGCTCACGGGTGAATTTTATTCACTGCAGCATAAGATAGACACACTTACCTAAGCTCCCCTGATTTTGCTATCAAAGTTGCTGCTTAACAAGAAGGCGACTATCAGCATGTGTCAGCAGCTGGTGAAGTAATGATACACACGAAGTCCAGAGTCAGCTCCAGCCTGCAACATGCACCTCCACTAGATAAGACAGACTTTCAGTCAAGTGACCCATCTGTGGGACTGCTGCATTTATCATAAGGTAAGGAAGACTGGAAAGAAAGATTTGTCTCCCAGCAGGAACAGCACAGAACAAACACAAAAAACTCAACTGGTTATATCAAATACAAGGACACACAATTTCCCTAATGAAAATACAAAATATGATTTAAATTAGCAGATGTCAGTCTATTCAGAAGCAGAGCGGGCCAACTCCATCTTCTCAGGTATAATACACACACACAAAAAAAGAAAAAAAACCACTGAAAATCAAGCATTTGTTCCCCTATTCACGATGTGATTCAAGCACAAAGATTTCATATAACACTGCGAAGGTGCCCACAGTTTCTTCTGAAAAACAATGATTTGCACCTTGCATCTTCCACTTAATACTCCCCCATGCCTCTAAACAGAAATTCAAGAGCTCTGTTAAGTCTCTCTCAACAGAGAACACTTCTTTTACCTAATCAAGATATCTCCCCTTCCACACTGACAGTTCAACACGATACTTAACCACCCCTCCTCTTCTCAGTACCCAACCACAGCTATGGTCACCTGTGTGATCACTACAGCTAATCTGAACACAGTCAGCCCATTCACTGCAGTTCACAGTAATTCACTTCTCCCCTCTGCAAGTGCTATGTCACAGGTAATACAAAATGACAACTAAAACCTTTCAAACAAAATGATGTAGCAGATGAACAATATTAGTCTGCTTTCCTTAAACAGTCCTAAACCAGCCTGACAGGGTGCAGGCAGAAAGCTACAGTTGAACAGTGTTCTCAGGAAAAAGACGTGCAGACAAGCAAGCACTCTAAGTACTTACGATAGTTTTTAAACGTCATACTGCTGCCATGAAACAATTAACAAAACTGCCATCTTCAACTCCTAAGACAACAAGTAATTTTATCATGGCTTTGAAATTGGTATCACCTGATACCTAATTGGAGATATCGCTTATTTAAGAAGAACCATCTATGTGTGCATGATATCTTCAAAAACTTCTTAGTATACATCAGTGAGGAACAATGGAGACAATGTATTTTATCATCACCTGCGTAGAGTAGATATCCCCAGATGGGGAAATGGTGTATACTGAGCAGCAGTAGGAAGGTTTTGTTCCAGGGCACAGCAGCCTCCCTGCATGGAAACAGCTATGTTAAGGCAGGAAAGCTTCGGAGGACCAGCTGAGAGATGTCTCTGACAAACACACCACACACAGTCAGAAGTCTGTGCTAATCCTAACGCTGTAAGGATTCATTTTGTGGGTCGGTGCATAAAAAGATATCCCTGAAAATCAAGTTCAGAACAAAACACCACTACCAAATATTTAAAAGTAGCTACTGACTACTCTGTAAACACCACAATAAATCTTTTGAAACCTGTACTTTATCAAACTAAGTAATGATCAGTATCATCATGAAGATGAAAATATAAACCATAATATATATTACATGCACAAAATACGTACATATAGATCTGCTTCCAAATCCCACACTAATTACCTGTCACAATTAACTCAGAGTGAGGAGCTGATACACACACACCAAGCTAATGGTTTTGTGCTTTTTTTTTTGCAACTAAGGTAATGGGCACACTGCTGCTAGTGGGAAAATCCTGATCGTACATTATACCATTTCCTAGCAATTTTGATGAAAACTACAGGAGGAGACAGATTATTATGGGAAGATCTAATTGAAATTCATCTCCGTTTTGCCTCAGATAGAAGACATGCTGCTTGAGCCTTGAAACATATTCAATTTCATTCAAATGGTATGCAGATTTTAAGGCAAAACTGAATTTAAAAGTTTCAGAGTGTCCTAGAACAGTTCAGAATGCTTTAAATGCTTTATTACTGTATTTTCAGCATCTATGTAGTCCTCTACCCCCACAGAAGTGCCTTACCAAGGCAGGAAAGAAGAGATGTAAATCCCACAGAAGTCTATCCTTTTGATAGGGGTTTGACATGTTCCATTGACATGTTCAGTGTCACTTTGGGTTCTTGTGGATTCATTTGGGCATTAGCTGTTCAGTATGGTTCCTTTCAACACATTTTCATCAAAAAATAGACAAACCATCTGTCCTCTACCTTTCAAAATAATCTTGTGAGTCAAAACCGCAGCTCAGGCATTTGGTTTTGTTTTTCATTTGGTTTTTTTTTCCTATTTTGTTGGTTTTTAAAGTGAGAAGACTGAAGGCTGCCAGTTATACAGAAGATCTACAGAAAAAAAGCAAACAAACAACAACATTTTTCCCCACCTCCATTTGGATACAACCCAGAAATCTACTACATCTTACAATAACAGTTTGCAGCAAACTCCACATAACTAATAAGGCTGCATAAAGAATAAAAATACTGAACAAGAAGTTTGAAGCAGTATTTGAGGCAAACAGCAACTAGCACAGCCTTCCTCTTCCTGCTTCTCACTGATGCTATCTCATTTTAAGTTAATCCGATACAAGGCCTTCCCCATCACGCAAACTAATCTTTAATCCAATAACATGGCAGAAATTAATAACCTATTGCTCATTCTAAGAATTTATCCTGAATTAAAGTTCAGGGTCTGAACATACCTTATTAATAAGGTTTAAGCGTTTATTTTGCTACTGCATTTTATTTTATTTTATTTATTATACACAGTAAGAGAGGAGTACTAAACATGCTACTTTTAGGAAACTAGGTAACAGAGAAGCATTTGCTGCTATTTGAGGTGACAGTGACAAATCTGCTTTCTATTACTGTTGTCTCAGAACAGAGAATTTCCCTTTTGCTGTTTATTTTCTCTCAATTGATACAAGATTACAAAAGCTAAACCCCAGTTAGTTCCCCTTCTCTTAATTTACAAAGTAATCATTAATTAAAGCTGAAACACTTTCACGCTTCATTTCTCCATACAATTTCTCATGAAAGGAAATATGTGGGTAGAGAAGACTGAAGAGTGTAATGAAAATCCTACTTGCACCCAATTCAACCACACCCGGTTGAAAGTACAAAAAAGCTATGCAAAGTAGGGGCTACTAAGAACTACAGTTGTAGAACTCTAACACTTAGAAACTGAAGTGAAATATATCTCAATTCTGGAAATAAAAAGAAAGTAGGAAAAAAAATAGTCAGATCACATCACCATATCCTAATCTTACTTTTCACAAGAAACACTTCATCTCCAACCAGGATTCCAACTCATACTATGTGAACAGCTGTGCTAACCACAGGCCAGGAAAACTGACTTAAGTGTCACAAGCACTGAACTCTTGATCTGCTGGATCTGAGAAAATTGTTTAAAAAAGCACTTCTCAGGAGCTAGAAGATTCTTGGACAATTCTAAAGTTTAAAAACCCATTTTCTTTAACTGGAACCTGGACTTCAAATTATGATTTGGCTACATATATGGAAAAATGTCATACAGTACATGCAGCCATCCAGCTGTACTGATGTGCTATCTTCAGCCATTTCTCATCTTTAAGAATTAATTAGCACTACAATAAATAAACAGCATTTATATAAGGAAAGGAGAAAGTGTTATTATATGCTAGTTCCTGATGATACTGAGACAATTCAGTTGCCTAAAATAGGTATTGGCAAGGCATATCTCAAAGTTAACAACAAAAAAATGTCTTATGTACCCGCAAATGAGTTATTGACACAGGGAAATCTTCTGTACAAGAATCAGCAAGGATCTACTCTCTCTTGAAACCATAAGCAGTCAGAAAATGCACTAAACTGATCATCTGTTCCTCCCTGATAACACATAATTAAGTAATTTATTTATTCAGCACTTAAATGCTCTCCTTTCTCTTCATATTAGTCAAGGATGATTATGCTAAATCCAGATGTAGTTAACATATTGTGCACTCCGGTGAGCAAGGTCCTTACAGGCACATGACTTGCCTTCTGGCTACTCACCTTCCAAAGCTCAGCCGGATTTGCCATGAACATCCCGCTTGTTACCCTCTTCTGTTCTCACTTGACCAGCAATTAGGACATCTTGTATAATTAGCTGAACAATGCATAGAATTCCACACTGTCCTGAGGGCCAAGGTAACCACACACATCTCAAATGATGTACACCTCTGGCTAGAGTGTCTTTGTTTCTATAGCACATAGGACTGCTAGTGACTTAAAAGCAGAACAGAGTATCTTAACCAAAACCAGTTTCCTTCAGCATGGCCAACAAACACTATTGGCACACTCTAATAGAGCCTCCTGGGTATCTCCCAGGCTTTTGGGGTCTTCCTGACATATCAGAAAGACCAGAATACCTAAGATAGTCTTTCCTAGCAAAGTTAATGTCTCTCTGCTCATCAGGAAGTTTTTTGTAAAGTTCCCAAGCTAATGCTTAAGTGATCTAGTTATCTGTCACACAAATGCAGCTGAAGAAAAAAGAAACTAAACTCAAAACACACTACACTCAGTTTTATTTTATGTACCTATAAGAGGCGAAAATAACAATAAAAGAGTACCACGGAATTCACCACAACTCTTCCTACTGGTCTTCCCAGCTCTTCCAGTCCTCTATGTCTGGCAGAAGCTCAGTTTCTATTGCTCGTCAGTACACAGTTTCAGACTCCTGAATTCACTAAGTTGAAAACATTTCCTGTAGATGTGTTCTTCCCCTTCCCATATGGTACCTCTCAAGATCATTTTAAACCTTTGCACTGGTGCAGTTTTAAATCAAGACATTTACCCATTGTTTTGCAGAGTTTTCTAGGGTACTGGTTTTTGTTTGGATTGGGCTGGGTTTTGTTTGTTTGTTCTAGAGATGAAGAAGCTGCATCGGGCAAAGATAATTAAAAACTCTCAGCATGTTGCTACAGTCCTGCATCACAAATTAATGCATCTGAAGCAATGGAGGGTTGTGACAAAAAGCCTTCACATA
The DNA here is from genome assembly GCA_013389865.1 of Piaya cayana. Classification (NCBI taxonomy): domain Eukaryota; kingdom Metazoa; phylum Chordata; class Aves; order Cuculiformes; family Coccyzidae; genus Piaya; species Piaya cayana. Next base: position 333,320 of record WAAB01023394.1, on the reverse strand, counting down.
TTCTGATGCCACACACAGACAGCCTTTCCCCTACAAAGTCATTTCTGAGACAACACATTTTGATCTGTACTGGATTCGGGTTCCTCTGGATCTTCATTAAAAATGAGTCCAGGTTTTCAATTGGTTAAGGCAATTGCCATAAAAGTAGATGTGATAGAAGGTGTTTTCTTAGTAGCAGCTTCTCTTTATTTTTCCTGGAAGAGAATGCCAGCTTAAGATATCTTGAGCTAAGGTCAACCTTTGTTTTGTAGGTTTGATTTATGACATTTCTACAGCCATTACTGGCATTTTTTCAAGGAGCTAAAAAGCCGTTGATTCTCATATATATTTAACCTTTTTCCTATTTGCTTTTACTATTAATGCATAAAGGTTGGATTGAACTCTTCATCTCACTTGTAAACCAAGAAGAACAAATTCCCATGAAGTTCAGCAGCTTACCAGCATTTACCTTACAAACTCACGCATCCTTTCAAGGCAAATTATTCCTTTAAATTGTGATGGTGTGGTTTACACCAGCTCACTAAGGGCTTTTTCCAAACAATAATTACTTAGTTACGAAAAACTTCATTTTAAAACCAGTTTTTATTAATTTACCTGCAATTTACCAGCACACATTATTTCCATATTGCAAATATAAGTGTGATTTTTCACTGTAAATATATTATTTAGCTCAGATTCACCAAAAACTAAATCATGATTTGTAACAAAATACAAAACTGTGAGGTACTCCTTAAGTGCCTCCCCTCTACTAACAGCTTGGGAACTTGGAAAGGATAAGGATGGAAGGGTAGAGGAATTAAAAACAACAAAGAACATGTAAGCTTAGCAAAGGTAGAAGATGAGGTTTTAGAAATGTTTATGTTGTGAAAATTACGACTCCTGTACCTGGGCCTCCAGTAACAAGTCAAAGAAACATCTGTGTTGACATCAACACTTTAACTTTCATCTCTAATGATTCCTATGGGGATGTACAGAAGAAGCCACATATATCAGCTGAATTAATAAAACAAAACTCAAAATTTTATTATATCATTTGTATGTCATTATATTGTAGAGGAGTGGCAAAAATCTTTACAAATACAGATTTCAAAATTAGAAGCATAAACAAATATCTTACTATGAAATATAAGGAACCTGTACAGATGGTGCTTATAAGAACCTTCTGAATAAACAATGATGGAACATTCAAAGGAAGATAATACATCCAATATAAAAATATGTATTTTTTTTAATCTCACTCTGTTTTCATGTTCTTACTCTGTACAGGTTGGTGGGGTTTTGCTTTTTTTTTTCTCCAATGGATTAAAATCAATGAAAGACACAACAGTGAAATAAGAATACATTTAAGCAAGTTAAAAGTTTGTTTGCAGGTGGAGTAAAAAACTGGCTCTATAATAAACTCTAGTTTTCCAAAACTTTGCACTTTCCATTTAATTTTGCATTGATTTACAAGTCAGTCTCCTGGGTGCTAACTGTATATAAAAGAAACATTAACTCAGTGGAGGCAACAGTTTGGGTTTTTAATAATAAAAAATGCATACTGTTTATACCATTATTGCTTAGGAAATTAGGTAGCATCCCTTCTAATACCTTGTGCACAGGATACTGTAGCAAACCACTTAACGTGCAATAATAGAGTATTGACTCAGCACAGAGATATGCAAGACAGTGCTCACACCAGATTAGACAAGTTCCATGCTGTTAGATTCTCTGTCTGTTACACCTTAACAAAACCTTTTTCTAAGGAGATTATCTCCAAGGCATAAAAAACCCTCAAATAATCATGAAATAATTCATGATTATTTCATAATCAGTGTTCACAACAATCAGTGTTTATTCCATAAGCAAAAATGAACACTTCTTTTCTTGTACCAGTAATGGCTCTACAAATGGGATAACCTAGAGGTGCTGTACACACACCACAAGAAGGAGATACATGATTTCACACAACAGGCACCCAGAAATCCACTGCTGCCACAGGCAGAAAGCATTGAACAAACCCTTTGTTTTCTAAGGCTTCAGCCAGTCCTGAACAGATGTGATCAGGCATATTTCAAGCAAGCATAAGAAGCTCTGTTTGGCTAACTGGCTCCTGCAAGCACAAAGCACTGTAATCAATGCACAACCACTGAAGAGCACACTAAAGTTCCTTAAGCAGCTCTTAGGTGTTTCCCAGCTCCTCAGAACACTCACTGTGCTTCATACGTAACACGGACAACATTTGGCTGCGGGTAAAAAGAGTGGCTGCCCTGAGCCAAAGAAATAAGATAACATCCAAAGTCCTGCTGCCTCCTGAACAAGCACCCTAGAAGACCAGTTCACATCAGTGCTGCCACATCATGGTAACAGTATGAAACAGGGAACGTGGTTATATCTCCCCTTCTTCTGTAGCTGTAGATGAGCAAGGCCAACCCGTTGGGATTCCCTCATCTTCACAGCACATACACGAGACTGTCCCATCTCCTCTATGTATGAAAGAGCCCAACGGAGTTGCTAATAATCCTAATTCATCTTTTGTGAATATTCTCGTACAAATGTACCTGTACACCAATACCTAACAAGGACATGAGCTGCAAGTAATTCCTCCTAATCTTCATTTGCAATACATTCCCCCCCAGCCTGTAAAATACTGCCTCATTAAGAGAAAGAACATCTTTTTACAGACAGCTGTACACGTTAGCATGGGGGGAAAAAAACTCCATGGAAAGCAAAGCCATCTGCTCCTTTCAGAGGGACTTTACATTTGCTTTAAAAGGAGAATTTGTGATATAGTCAAAGTTTGGTTGGTTGGTTGATTATTTTTGGGTTTTTTTTTAGTTTGTGTTTTAAAGAAGTATTAGCGGTAGTTTTATGTAAAATATTCACCCTTGGGTCTTCCTGACAGGGGTTCCTCATTTTCTAATCACTGTTTTCTATTACTTCTAAATATTTGTCTCCCACGCCGCCACATAAAAGATACATCAAAAACTCCACAGAGGACTCACTGACATACAGGACAAATAGCAACACTGTCTGTGCACTGAACGCTGTCAAATGCAAAAAGCAAAAGAAGTTAGAAGAAAAACATTTTCCAGATGCAATTGAAGTAAAGATTAAGGAAATGTATTAGTCATAGATGTGGAAGTCTAAAGGTTCAGAGATAGAAACAGAAGAGGATAATCAGCAATAAGCAAAGGAGAAATAATATTCTCAGCAATTTAATCCTTTTTGGGGGTAGGCAACTGGGCAAGTACAAGCACCTGAAAAATTACGATACACAGACCATTTCTCCCAAAATACACAAGGTGTTTACATATTTTGTACAATGTGAAATGCAGTTAACAGAAGGGAGACAAAGAACTAAATGTCAGCTCTCATGAAATTTCAAAATATTTCTATTTTCAGTACAAGGATTTGGAGGCAACGGAGTGGAAGTTGTTTTTTTTTAGAAAGGAGTATCTGAAACAGATCACAATTGTTTTAGCTTTTCCAACAAACTGGCTTTACCTAAAACATTTTTTTCAGTCCAAATCTAAAACCTCAACTCACTGACTTAAAACTGAGTTTTAGAGCTTTTCCTTAAAAATGTCACATTGTACCAGGAAAAAAGGCTGCTGTGCATGAAGGCAACATTTACTCCCATGTGCAAGTTGTGTTCCCCCAAGAAGTCCCACTACAAAAAGCACATCTCAAGGGATATAAGTAATTTCCATCTTAAGTAAGGATCATAAAATGGTAGTCTTGTATGCGTTACTAACCACTTACAAAGTAACTTGACTTAAATTTTTAACTGTTTTGATAGCTGTTCCATTTATAGCTATAAGCTAAAAAACCACTTCATTCTTATAGACCAAAAATGACGGTATATGTACCTGTATGGTGATATGAAACTCTTCCACTCAAAACATGTTATGAATCCTCAAGGAAGAGGATTCAAAGCTGCTTTAGGAGAGAGATCCTTGTTCTGTTGGTGCTATGAGTGCAAGACAAGTCTCAAGTTTCAAATATTGCAGTAAAGCTTGTTTTAACATCAACAAAAATATTCCACGTGAAAAAGATACAGAAATGGGTTTCTGCACCCAGGCAGCTGCATCCCAAACTCTTTTAATATCAAGTTAGCCAAGGGAGAAGAGGATACAATGAGCACCTGCTTGCTGTAAGGCAGCCCAAGGCCCTTTACTTGCTATGGGCAAACACCCTTGCAGAACTCTTCTGATGAATGCAACACTGCTAACAAGCAGGGCTTTGGGGAGAAAACCTCTCTGGCACTTGCAGTCATTCCTGGTTTTGTTCTACTAGAGTTTATTAGACCTTCCTTTCTCCACTGCCAAACAAACAGTAATATTTCACCCTATTAGTTCTCTAAGACTACATAAGGAAGATTAACCTCACACAAGAGTTCTGCAATATGTTCAAATAGAGGAAAAATGCAAGCTAAATGAGGAAGTTATGAACTCAGGATTGCAGGCCATCTCCCCAGGATTCAAGTACAATATTTAGCTTCTTTCTATTCCCATCTTTTAATTAATCTTGCTGCATAACTTAAAACAAAACACTTAACCCTTTTCTGTCTCAGCTTCCCCATCTGTAAAATGGGAACATGACTACATCACATCCATGCTTCCAGGTGTTGCACAGCCTCTCTCACTAGCATCTGCATAGTGTTTTTCAATTCCTTACTATGCATCAGCTGAGGAAAAAAAACAATTGTACTGCAAATATGAAGATGTTTCTACTGATGTCTTTGGAGAGTAGCAAACAGTGACATGAATTTAAAAAAATGCATAAATGTAGAATTAACATCAATTAAGTTATAAAATTATCATAGACTGAAATACAACCACCTGCTGAACTAACAAATGTAGTGTGCAACAGCTACTCAGCTACCAATGTTGAAATTCTACATCTGGAGCACTAATAGCCTACAGAGAAGAATACTTACTAAACTAAGAAAACTCTTTAAGAGTTAATCTAATTTTGGAAGTGATCAATTTTTTTCAAAAGCCCATCAGTCAAGCTCCCAGTACAGAAGGGATGCATCCTCCTATTGTCTATATGTAACAAGAGCTCTGATGTGATAATTCATTTGCTAGCACTGCTGCTGTTCCAAGTGAAGACAAGACAAATGGGACTCTGTGCAAATTGAACTAATCGGCAACACTCGATCAACTCAATTAGCTCAAATCAACGCAAGCGTTTCTCTGTCTACAGTTAGAACTCAACACAGATCCACTCAGTCTGTAACTCGAGCTGTATTGGTAGATTACATACAAAGAAACGTGGATTTGCTCTGCCTGCCCTACAAGCTGGAAAGAGGTTACCTGGTTTGCAAGTTCCACAACTGTCTTTGCAAAACACGAGGTTCTGCCGAAGTAGCCTAAAAAAATTCTTGCCTATGCAAATATTCCCAATGCATGTTGACAAATAAAACATTTTGTTCATAATTAAACAAAACAAGAAGTAACACAGTATCAGTAATCTAGGAACAATTTCTGCATAAAACCAGAGAGCATGCATACCTTATAGAGGTTTCCACTATTTTAACACAGTAAGAAGACTTTGTAAGACAGAAGAATCACATGTTAACGACCTTATTGAATTACCAAATTCCAAGATGTCACCATGTGGAGGAGACAAGGAACACTTTGTTCTTTGTTTTCTTTGCTGCCTAGAAATCACACTGACCACTGAGACGTGGACAGATGACTGCACTGAAAAGTATTGATGATTTTATTGACGAGTCTCTCAAATCATTACTAAAGCAATATAAGCTGTTCACTTCTCAGCTAGAGTCAAATGGACTGATGACTGCTATCTCAACCTTGGCTGAAGATAAATGAGGTTACCTTACGCACTCAGGTCCTTGACCTAAATACACAGTTAGTCCAGTGACCTAGGTAAAACATTTGAGAGAACAATGTCTAATGACACTTGTCTCCACCCACACTACTCCTGGGCAACTCCAGTTGCAACTCATCTGCCAAAACACATACTCTTCAGTTACCAACACAGATGCCAAGGCACTTTGACAAAGTCAATACTCCCTCCTCCTCTGCCTTGCCTGTCCTCCATAGTCGACATAAAAGTCTTTTTAGTTCCACTAAGTTCCTCAAACTGTTCTTTTTTGGCTGACAAAAAGAAAAAGATGAAAAAAAACTAAACACAACAAAAACAAAACAAAAAAACCCCAATCAACATTAGTTTCAGTTAATTGCTTATAACAACAAGCCAAATGCTTATCTGAAATTACAATTTTACTGCACAAAGCACTGTACAAAAGCAGATATGGCAAAGATTCAGATTTTGAGGACATCTAAATTGCACATAAAGCAGAAAAATGACTGCAAGGTTTAATGAGTGAGGTCAGAGAAACTTTAGGATAAGATTACTGCTAAACATACAAAAGAACTGAACCTACAAAATGAAGTGCTTTCTGCATTTAAAGTCTAGACACACTGTGGTTTGGGGAAGTGGAGTTATTGGTTTGGCTCTGGGGGATGGGATTTTTTGGTGTTTTTTTTGTTTGGGTTTTGGTTTTGTATTTGGAAGAGCAGGGAGGTTTCCTAAGAGTTTGGGTTTCTTAAGGAGTATTTCCTTGCACAGCTATGGCAGATTGGCCTCTGAAGGACTCCTCACTTGCATAGAAGTACATTTGTGTTCAGCCTTTAGGGACAGACAAGCCAATATTCTATATTAGAAGTAAAGATGCTGGTGGGAAGCAAATATCTAATTCACTCTGGTGAGCTCACTATTTGACTTCCAAGAGTTGAGTAATATAACACAGTAACTGAACTGAATTTAAAGCCTGTACTGGTTTTGGCTAGAACAGAGTTACATTTCTTCATAGTAGCTTACATAGTGATGTTTTTAATTTGTGATGACAACAGTGTTGACACAGTGACGGTTTTTATATTACTAAACAGCACTCATTTAGCCTCAAGCCCTTCTCCCTTCCTCTACCTGACCTACCTGCAACTGGTCTGGGGGTGCACAAGAAGTTGTGTGAGACACAGCCAGCAGGACAGCTGATGCCAACTGACCAACGGGATAACCCACACCATATGACATCATGCTCAGTAATAAAAGCTGGGGAAGCAAAGAAGAAAGGATGGACGTTCACAGATTGGGTGTCTGTCTTGCCAGGTAACTGTTATGCACAATTGAGCCCTGCTTTCCTGAGGATGGCCAAAAACTTGCCTGCCAATAGGAAGTAGTGAATTAAACCCTTATTTTGCTTTGTGGTTCATTCATGCAGCTTTGTTTCAGCTATTATACTGTCTTTATCTCAACCCAAAATTTCTCTCACTTTTATGTATCTGATTCTCTCCTCTATCCTGCTAGATCAAAGTGATTAAATGGCTGTGTTGGGCTTACCTGCCAGCCACGGTTAAACCATAATAAATCCCTAAGCTCATTGTTCATCCACCCATCATTTTGTCTTTCTTATTAAAATCTTTACCCAGCATCAATTTCAGCTACTACAACTCACAGACTTACTGTGGTGTACGTTTATAAGCTGCCTGCATAATAAGCTCGTATTTTCTCGGAACTGAAGAGGAACATTGAAGAGCCAAAGCAAAGGGAGTTTATCATCATCCCTCAAATTCTGAGAGAAGAGACTTGAGTTCTTTCAAGTTCCCCTCTATGGCAAAAAAAAAAAAAAAAAGAAATAACCCAGATATTCTAAAAGACTATGTCCCTGATTAATAATGATCAGACACCACAAGTGCAGTACTTCCATTTGTTTTTTCTGGCTTGTTACTGGAGTCTGGCAAATAATCACCAGAACTATCAGAAAATTAGACCATACAAATCTTCCAGAAACTACATTTTGGCATCGGCTCTGACAGTAATCACTCAAGCTAAACTAGAGTCAAAGTTTAACAAAGCAAGTTTGATTAAATAAAAGCTACAAACCCCAAGCACCAGCCACAAATGCAGCATGCTACTTCAGTGTTTATTAATATTCAAGCCACACATTATTATCCTCCACATAGTCACCCAAGCAGAAACAAACAGATATACCTTACAGGGGTGTTATGAGATTAATTAGTTAATAACTATAAAACAATTGGAAGGTATAAAGCCATGTTACAGAAATGCTAAGTGCTGTAACATTATATATGTAGAAATGAAGGCGAGCTTGCCAAAAATTCTATGAGACTCACCGCGTGCGAAGTAATTACAGCAGCAGTTCAAGTTATTTTCTTGCTTAATATAACAATCCATGTCCCAGCCCATCAAACCATTCTTTCCAAGGAATGAATATTGAGTGGAACTAACAGCTCACAGTAATGGAACTGTTCTCCAGAGAACACAATACATATCACTACCTCATAAGAAATAAAACTGGAACAAAGCAGACAAATTCAAGATGTGCATGGGTACCAGGCTCATGCTATTCTTTTAGCCATGCAAAGACAAGAATAATTCTAAGAGACGCTTAAGAAAGGATTAAAACTGTTCTTTTGGGATGTTCTATCTTTTCTGCCAATGCAGTAAGTATTAACCTCACTTTGCCTAGGGAGTACAGCATTAACTGCAACGCCTCAAAACCTGCCCAGAGTGCTTTAGGAAGGTTTATACACACACACACACACACACACACACACACACACACACTTACATACACTAGAAGGCAAGGCTAGATTCAGGTCTCAGCTCCAGAAGATTTAACTCAAGCAATGATACCTACTCCATAGAAGTGACTACGCTTGTCAAGAAATGAAATTATCTTCAAACCAGGGGCCCAGCTTTGCAATCTTCAGAGCAGTACACATCTCCAGTTCAAGGCAGTAGTACTGTACGACAGCATTAACAGAGTTATGGAGTAACACACTTAACTGACTTTGACTATTGAAAAACATAATCATGGGGCAAAGTAGAAATGTAAATAAATTTATAAAAATAGTCAGTGCTACTTGTAATTTCCATGTTCCTACATCATTATCCAGCCGCTTCAAGGTTAAAGATCCCTCTGAAATTGTCCTCTTGAACATTGTTACATGACACTACTGTGTAACCAGCCAATGATTTGGCCTGCTCCCCAAATCTGCACTCTTAATTAGTCACTCTGACCAACTAGCTTGCCTTAAATAAAATAAAAAATGAATTTTAGAAAGACTGAATTTTTAGCCTTTACCAAAATCTGACTTATTATATTCCTAACAACACAGCTCACAAAATGAGTGTTTCTTGAAGGATGATTTTGCGAAGTATATATAACCAGTAGGCAATACACTCATACCTGTTAAGAACAGACAGCACTAGGAATTAAAGGGAAGTGGCAGCAGAAAAACCCCACACTACTGCTGCCTCTTGAACTCTCCTGCTTACAAAATTAAATCTTAAACCAATCTCTCTTTAGAGACTAAACTGCCACAATGTGCACAATGGTGGTCCTGCTCCTGTTGCATTACACCATTAAATAGGTACCTGGAACACAGCAAACAGCACTATAACTTAAGTGCTGTGTCAACTTGAAAACACTAGCCTCTGCCTCTCCAATGGAACTCACACAGTTAAGAGACGTCCATGCATGTAACAAGAAATGCCTCACAAAATGTGGTCAGCATCTCCTACAATGACAGGTGGTAACCAGCTACTCTGTAATCCACCAGAGATGCACAAAAGCACCTGTACCACTATGCAAATAATGAGAAGACAGATGAAGACTTCACCTCTGAGGCACTGCAAGAGGAGTGGCAGTCTTTTCATTTCAGCTGACAATGGGGCTAGCTGGGATGCAAAGCTTCTTGCTGGGCACACTCCCTTAACTCACCTATACATTCAGATTGTCCTCATAGGTTAAGATTATTGCAGTAGATAACATCATTTTGTCAGACTGCAGGCACTGAGATCCAGTGAGACTAGGTCTAGACTACAACCGGCACCCACCCTACTGCACCTGTCTGCAGTTTTGTTTGGACTTGTCCTAAATTAAATGTCCATAGAGATTTCTGTACACACATTATCATAATTTCTAAAGCTTCACCTGAAACCAAAGCAGATTTAAGTAGCAGCAATAGAGAAATATTCATGCTATATTTTTTGTTTCAACTTCCCTCAGTACCTTCTCAGTTGGTTATCATTTCCCCTGCCATTCACTGTACCACACCAAATTCGGGGTGTTCCCAAACCATATTTGAAAAGCCTCCTCAAATTAATTAGCTTTACCAAGTTCTGCTGCACTAATCTTACGTCAACTCCATGATCAGTGTGGCAACCTTCTCTTAAAGCTGAGGACAGCAGAGGTGCAGCCCATGAAAAACTAGCGGGCAGAAGACAATCTCTCAGAGATTACTTTCTATAAAATTAAATCGGCAACATCTGCTCAATCTACTGTAGATAAACAGTGAACCATTTTCCAACTCATTAACTCAAAGGATAAGACATTAAATAAACCCCAGGGGCCTCACGCTTTGTTATCACACTTGCAGCTTGTCCCAAACTCACTAAATTAGTTATTTGCAAGAGAGAACCCAAGAATGGAGTTGCAGTTACACAGCAAACGCGTACCCATTTAAATCCCTGGATGACCTGAAAAAAATAAAAGTCCCTACTTAATCTGACTGTGATTCTAATTACTAGTCACTTAGCCTAAATTATTAACCGCGTCCTCAGCAGTGATGTATGGTGCATGTAAATCTCCAAACAGCATTCTAACAGAATTATCTAATTCTATTAGACCACAAACAACTACCCATTAAAAATTTATTAGAAAGCTTGCATTCTCTCAAAATAGATTGGAATGTCAGTAAAACACTTCGCTAATCCCTTCTTCATTTCAGCTTTCTGTGCTAAGGGTTCTAAATGAGCTAATCAGAATCAGACTTATTGATTAAGTACAAATTAGTCAGCTAATAAAAATCAATAAAATTAAAAAGATCTGAAAATAATTTACAGAGCAGGCTATGGATTTCTCTGGAAAAATACACTCAATTTAAATAAACAAGTTTGTTAAATTCAAGATTATTTGATTAAGTAAACCTCGTTAGCTTACTCTACCATAGGGCAGAGGCGATAAATGTAGACTAATTAAACTTGTTTTGTATCACCAATGAACTGCACTTCGTAAAAAGAGAGAACTGTTTTAAAGCACTTGAAAGATTCAACACCATTTTAAGTTCCTATTGCAGTTCTTAGGTTGCGTTTTTCTACAGATTACACAGTCTGACCTGGCACCAAGGCAAGAAGAGTATTTAAAAAAAAATAAAGGGGGAAAACATTCACAATATTAAAAAATCTTCAAAAAAAAATATTCTAAGGCATGCAAAACAGCAACTATTAACCTTCAGAAGAAAGAAATGCTGAGGACAAGTAGAAAGAATGCAGGAGATAAGGCAACTAAATGCCGCTTCTATTCACAGTGGTTGAAGACAAGCTATGCAATCCCAGTCTTTATGCTATTACATTTCAGGGTAGATCCCACCTTCTACCAGCAGAGTTTCACATATATTCACATACGTGTTTGAGCCATTCCAACAAAACCAAGGCTGCTTACTGCTGAAGTGTAACTAGCAGACCTCCTCAAGAGAGCAAAAACCTGCACTACCTGAGAGAGCATAATTACAAAAATCCTCGTGCAAGTACCATCAAGTCCCTGTTCCAAAAGCAGACACAATTATGTGTTCCTGACCCAAATAATCATATGGGAAAAAAAGCCAATTTCTTCCTCCTCCCTTACTTCTTCAAAGATGTCTACTTGTCAATTCCTCCCATGTCATTTGGAACTTGTAGCTATAAAAATTATTTTGGCAACAAGCTCCATATCCCATCTGATGCACATGCTACAAGTGCTGCTACCATCCCACAGGTGACACTAGACATAGCTCAAGATTTGAGTGGTTTAAAATGTTGGCCTGAAGGTGCACACTTTGCAGGGGAGGAAGAAGTAGAAATCCTGAAACTTTTCCATGCTTAGATGCCTTGTACACCAATGCTGAAAAACCCAGAGAGGCCTAAGGAAAACCAGACAGATAAGGCAGCACATTTCTCATGTATTTCTCCTAATCTTATTAAGACTCCAAATTCTCTTTCATTTCTCACAATGGTGGCTGTCCACACACAATCAGAATAAAACTTACTGCTTTTTAAGTTATCTGGTTTAATTTAAATTCCCTGTAGTGGCTTTAAAAAAAAACAGAGTTAAATAAATTCATTTAGAAACGCTAAGACATACCAAGACATAATTTCTACTACAGGAAACACTAGCATGAATTCTTAACAACCATGAACAGAAAATGCACTGAAATTGGCAGCCGAGACTGAAGGTGATGCATACAGAAAACTGAGTATACAAAAACCCTACAAGAAAACTAGTCACTAGCCAGACTGGGCCAATTTTAAGAAAAAATGTAAGCTTCTACTGTCAACATGGCAAGAGGTCAAAATTCCATTTTCAAGGTCTTTTTTTAAAACCAGACCACGTGATGTACCTTATAGGGGAGCAGCTGTGTCATTAGCTCAGTGTCTCCCTCTGCTCAGATGTACAGTGCTATGCAGAGGCAACAAGCCAGCTTGCCCTGTAGGACGCGTTTGGCTGGCAGATACATGAGTATGCTTATTTGTTTTCCATCTCTGCCAATTCCAAGGATCGAGAAACACTGTTCTACTTTTATTGAGTTGGTTGGAGTTTTTTCATTGGTTATGTTGTTGTTTCCTTCCACCCCATGAGTTGGGCAATACTCAACCCTGGCTGAGATCCTGAGCAGGGGCTGCAACAGGAATCATGGCAGATGCTGCACAATGCCTGAAAAAAGCTCACTCCAAACACAGAAGAAAGACTACAAAGAACGAATAAAACAAAAATTGAATCATCCTTCTCTGAACACTTCATAGACATATGAAATGTGCTCAGTTGCATTCTAGTCTAACTGCAGGAGTTCAGCTCCTTGCTGAACCTGATTGCCCAAGCAACTGCTTAGCCGAGACTTCAGACATGGAGTGTGGATCAGTGTCCAGCAACAGCGAAGCAACCTGCTGCTATTTTGTCTCCTCTTCTGCTTTTTCAGGGTGTTAGTCTTTCAGATGTCTGTCTAATGTTCCTACGGACCTTTGTTAACAAGTACAGCTCCTTTGGCGCTAAGAAAAGTGGGTCTGATCCTGCACTGCATGTTATTTTTTGTAGTCTTGTAGACGTGGCCCATGAGATAAAACTCTAAGTTCGTAAATAGTATCAATTTATAGCCACTCTGAACTAATTGGCTACAGAAAGCACAAGATGTGGAGAAGCAGGGCTGATGAGATTTTACAAGAGAGCAAGGCAAGCAAAAATTGGCCCTAATTTTTGTACAATAGCCAGCACTTTAGCTCCTCACTTGTAAATTTCACAGCTGTGAAAGTTTTACAGGAAGGGAAAGGAATTAGAGCCCTACCACTGGAGGAAGTTAAATACTTAAAGTTTCATCATGCCTTCGACTAATTTTGTTACATTTTTTCATCAAGGCCAGATGCTGTTCATTTTAATGCCTTGTATTTCTGTACTGTGAGCTGAGATTCTCTTCATCTAAATGTCTATAGACTATATATGCCTCCACAAAAATATAGGGCTATTATTTCCAGAATGGGAGTATATATGCATTCACTTCCATAGCTAAAATCCTGGAAAGAGTGACTTTTGATCTCTAAGCGAGATTTTCAGAACCCATAAATCAGCCGTGGTAGTTTATGTGGAGTTCAGCACATCTACACAAAGCTGTTATGTCATTATAGAAATTAAACTACTGGATGCAGGGAAACACACTGTCAACGTAAACTGACCTGACCTGTATACGTGTCTAAATATGAACCCGTGTCAGCCAGAGTGCTTAGTGTTTACCCTTCTGTTTGCTCAGTTGTGTGCGCTTTATGTTATTATTTTATTAATACGACCATTTCAATAGGTAGAATTGGAAGAGATTTGTAATAAAAGATTCTCTGCTAGGCCCTGTCCATCCCTTGAAAGCCTACTATCTGACACAGAATTATTCCACTAAATCCAAATTTCATTTCATACAAGGTCAGTGCACACAAGAACACACAAACCAGTCAGCTTTAACAAAGCCGATTCTGAAAGTCTAGGAGGGATTTTCTTGTTAGGGTCTGCATTTTTTTTTTTAAATGCTGTTTTGTTTCTAGTCAAGTCCTTACTAGGGGAAGGGAGTGTTTTAGGATGTGGGTGGAACAGGCTTGAAATCTTATATCTCAGTTCTCCTTAGCACAGTAAAGGAAGGTGGAACAAGACTAGATTCCAAAAGTTATCCATTTGCCTATGAAACATCACCTATCCACTTCAGATCAATTATTGTTCTAGCCCAAACCATTACTATACTAGTCAAGGTAGAAAAACAAACAAACAAACAAACAAACAAACCACCCACAAACCAAAAAAACAGAGGAAATGTTTTTACTTACAACAAAGAAAATGGTAAAACTGTATTAAAAACTCTGTAAACTGATCATAAAATAATTCCCCACATGTAACTGTCTCTCACTAGCCACATTTCAGACACAGAGCTGCAGCAGTCAGAACTCCCACAAAAATGAAACAGAAAAACAAAACATGAAAGGGCATTATGCAATTGCTGGTATGTCAGCAGTAAAAGCAAAAAACATCAACCACTGACTGCACAAAATTTCATCCTGAAGTTTCAAGACAGTCACAGATTGGACTCTTGGCGAGACAGATGAAAAACAACTACTGCCAGTTTGAATCACAACTTAGCAAGTGAATCTCCTTAAATTGGGAAGTATCCTACAAAAGCATGACCTTCAAGAGCAGACCGGCTAACAAAAACACCATGTTGTAGGTACCTACCAAAAAACATGCTAAACAAAATATTATGCCAAAGTCAAATAATGTGAAATGAAAAAGCAACTTGCTCCTAAAACACACCATCTAAAAGCAGAAATTTTCATTGCTTAAGCAAAATCTCCAAGCCTATAACCATCAGGGCCACATATTATCTGACTACAAGGAGACAGACAAAGACTGAGATTGTCACCCCATGAGAAACAGTTGGAAGGATTTGCATAATAAACAGTACCCCTCCCAAATGTCAAAAGCTGAAATATTGTCTGTGTAATTTAGAGACTAAAGTCTGATATGGTATAATGCTTTTTTTTTTTTTTTGAATACTCTATTTTTAAAGGGAGGAAGAACCCTAGATATCCAAGGGAGTGAAAATAGGTAGCACCTTGGACAAGGCTCACTAAGATGAGCAAAAATGCTCCTAATGACCCACTAGTCATTGAATTCAACTTGTACATATTTTACTTCTAAGTTATAACAAGATTCAGGTCATCAGCGGTTAGCTTTAATCCAATTTTAAATAAGTAATGTGAAACACACCCTTTTCAATTTCTTAGGACATAAAAATCACCCAAACATCTATTACCCACACTGCCCACCCCAGAAAAAACTCAATTAACCCTCTGACACCTATCATCCATATCACTATTTGAGAGCGCTCTGAGGAATTCCATCCCAGTTTTCTTCTAAGGTTTCCTGGCTTCTTTGATAAACACTAAAGCACATTAAGATTTAAGATATTTAGTTACCAAGAAAATTTGGTAATAAGCAGAAGATTTATATCAGTGTAAATGAAGTCCAGTTAATAACTTGTAACAGATCCAGTAAGCATCATACGTTCTGAACCACTAATGTTTAAAACAGCTCATGAAGCAGTGGTATACACTATTATGCAAGGATAAAGAAAACTGAATAATATTTAATTAATTTTATTAATGAGTTTCACATCAGCAAATTCCAACAGCCAAAAAATGAGCCAAGGCAAAGGCAATCTAGCTCCGAGAAGAAACTAGAAGAGACTCTAGGATGATCTCTATGAACAGAAATGTAATCAAACTGAAAACAGAGTTGATTTTTCTGAATAGAGAAGGGAAAATGTGCAATATCTTTAATATATGGATGGTTGGGTAGACTAAATGACTGTCACACAGAAAGCTTATCTGTAAACACTGCAGAAAGCCTTACGATTTTACCACAATAAATGACTGGTTTCAATCAAATGCTGCTAAAGCAAAAGGCATGGCCCACAGGAGTAATTACCAGTCTCTTGACTGAAACAAAGGGCAATTACAACAAGCTGAAGTATGCTCACAATAGTTGAGCACTTGATTATAGATTGCTGCAGCAATCACCAAGAAAGGAATACTGGGGGAGAAGGCAGAGGAGTGCCTATGTGGTCCCATTTGATATTACTGCACTATGAGGGATGAGCTGCAATAGTCTAACCTAATGCTGAGCTTAAATTTTGACTTTTAACACAAAAATATTCTAAGAATTCGTAAGGAATTTTAAGTATATAAGACAGGAAAAAAAAATCCCAAGGCAGGAGATGAGGGAAGCAACTCTGTGTGATCTTACCTACATCTAGTTGTGACTGTAAAAAGCTGTAGAATTCCTGCTGCAGAAACTAGTATTGCATTGCAGTTCGCAGTGACGTCTTGCCATGTACCATATTGCCACGGTATTATTTTCGAGTTCAGCAAGCAGTCACCATCTCTAGGGAAACTGCTGCACTGACACCAGTTTTAGGGACTCGGCAGGAACCTTTGCCTCAAACTCTGGTTGCTTGGGCTGAGTACCTGCAAGCAAGGTGGGGCATGTTTCCTTGGGAGACAAGGATCCTGTTTGCTCCACTGCAAGGCAATGACTTGCACTCTGGCTGAAGTTCCACAGGACCTACAAGGCCTCATCTTACAGAGAGCCAAGTGGAAAAATACTTTTCCATCTAAGGTATTGCTAAAATAACTTGAGGAATATTGTCTTAAATGCCACAAACTAGAAAGGGAAAAAAATCATCTGGGAAATGAGAGACAATATCACTTCTACGCTACCTGCAATTTAGCAAAGGGAGCTGAAGAATCTCCCCATTCCCCGACTTCAAAAGATTTTTCAAGTGCATCTCCTCAGAAGTCTCACACACTGTATATAAAATAGTATAAAGAGTGCATCAAAACAATATGATCATCTGGCAATTAGCAGAGGTACCTGGGAGGATCAGACTCCAGTCACGGTTGCAAGGCACACTCAGTAGATGATGCCAGGCTGAGCAGGGTCAACAGCAGAGACTGAAAGTCATCCTCCCAAGTGCACACACTTGCTCAACCCAGCACATTCTCTCACAGATGCGGTTGCAAAACTCCTATGGAAGAGCTAATGATTATAACTCCTTCCCTTCTCACAGGGCGTAATACGCAGCACTTAATGTATTTTTCCCCTTGGCTTCCTCCAGCTCCTGCTCATTTTATTCTAAATAACTCCTTATGAGCAAGAAATCATTCCATCTCCATTAGAGCAAATGCAGCCACAAAGATTGCAGTCCCTTACCCATAAGCCACAGGCTCTAACTGTGAGACTATGCAAGAAAGAAAATGTTAGGGGAAGAAGTAAATACCTTATTTGTTATTTTTGTTCCTGGCACCAGACTTAAAGCTAATTAAACATCAAGCCTACATGTTCAAATTAGAGTGGAGACTATTTTATTTGCTATTATCAGCCTTCACAACCTTTCACATTTAAGCACATTCTGTGTGAATCCTATGGCAGTTTCAATTGTTTCACTTACTTAGTTCATTTCAACAAAAACAACAACAAAAAATAATCAATAAGTGGGAATAATAAAAAAACAGACAAGTTTTAAAACATAGTAAAAATTATATTTAGTTCAGTGAAATTCAGTTTGTCACTGTGAAAAGCCATGCCCTGTATTCTGCAAGTTATCTAATATATTTTAACGCTGTTATTCTCATATTCATTAGCTTTTCAGTAAGATGAGGAAGTGCAGTGAGAAAAAAATAGTTTCCCATCAATGATTTTGTGCTAGTTACTACAATGTTAAGCATTCTGATAATTACCCCACTCTCTTAAACAAACAAGTTTGACTATCCTACAACTTCCATTCCTCAGCATTCAGCTGGAATTAGAATAAATAAAGCTTTACAATGAAGATCACAGGAACCTGTTTAAGTTGAAAATAATAGTAAAATAAGAAAAAAAAGTCATAAAAAGAAAGAAAAAGTGAAGAAAAAAAGTAATTTCCTCATGCAAAATTCAGGTCTGTTTATATTCAAGAATACCACAGAGCAAGTAAGCAGTGAACAAGTGAAGATGCAATTGATGGAGTTTGGCACAATCCGAGCAGCATCCAAATAGAAGAAGAAAATAGCATTTTCAGTTAAACTGTTCTATTCCCAATGCATGTGCTGCTCAATCTCTTAGCTCATCATCTTAGAAATATACCCATGTAATCAATATATATCAAAACATCACAAACCAAAACAAGCTAAAAATAGAAGAGTAAGTTACTCACAGGTGGTTCTCAAGCTGTGGCCCATGTTTTTTCTTTTCCTATTATAGACATGCAGTCCACAGCTTTTCAAAAGACACAGTAAAGGACATGCAAACATACAGCAATAAAATCTGACATACCAAGTTATCAGCTCTAAAGAGCAAACCTGTGCAACAACAGGACAGCTTCCCAGCTTTTAGCTTTGCAAAATACAGGTACACTGAACTCTGGATATAGTTCCAGACCGGTTATTTGCCTGACTTCAGTGTAAGTACTGAACCTTTCCAGCCACTCTCATTATCTACCACCCACCTTATTAATTTTTATGAACTTCAGTAATGTTCTTGTGCTTCAGTATAAAGACACATAAATTCGCATAAGCATGTCATAAATGGGATGTAGCAGGAACGAATTCCTTCCTATAATGGGGTTTTTTCTGTGTGGCATAGTCATTAGTAAACTTGATTGACTTATCTGTTGTCTATATTTGTACACAAATGCAGAGGTTTATGTGCCTTAATTAAAAGACCAGGACAGTTGCATTGAAAGCAGTTAACAACATCTTTCAGGAGTCCAGGAACAAGAGAAATGAAGTTCTGTAATAGGTTAGTATGTGCCATATTTATTACATGGGTAGGGCTGGCATTTTCTAAGCTGTATAAGAGATCTGAAAGTCTAATTCACATAATGCAAATAATGTTATTAGTAATGCAACATCTGCAGGCTCAATCAATTTTGCTCATTCAGGCAAAACTTCCCATGAAAATGAGGAAATATGAACAAGCTTCCATCAAATCTCTCCATTGAATTAACCTCCAAATTACTTGCAGTCATCCAGCTGTTGATTCTCTCCACTCTCTCAAATGCCTTTGCATACTTTACCTTTCTTTTGCAGTTTAATATCTGCCCTACTCTCTGCGGAGCCTGCTAACAATACTGCTGGATGGTATGGATCCACTGTGGGGTCTGTATTAAACATGCATTTCTTGTGCAGCTGAAGAGCAGTAGGACAGTCCATTTTACCTGGTCTTAATAATACTGACACCCACCTTGAAATAACATGACCAATATATTCAATTCCCTGCCTCAAGGCCTTTGCACTCTGTCTGAACACACAGGATTGTGCATGTGGCCTTTGTGCCTTTCCTTGAAGGGTCATTCCATTTCACAAAGTACGAAAGAGACAGACAGACAGAAAAAATAAGCTTTCACAGAGGAGGATGCTGTCATGCTAGGGAAAGGGATTAGCTGTTACAGACCATAATTAAATGAAAGGGAGAGGGAGAAGGGTCTGTCTGTGTTTGTTGCCATCAGACAAGACAACATGCACAGGAGTACGACATCACATACAATTAGTATTGTCACTAAAGCACTAATTAATCACTTCAGACACCTTATCTGTCTCCCACACCTCCCTGCCTCAACAGTGTCATCATTTACATTGTATAATGTCGCTAACTAAAAACAACCTAGAGGTTTAACAGCCCCCAGAGAAAAAGGCTTTTAAGCATTAGCATAGTTTCCCTGCTCTATGTCCCTTTTAAGTAACATATAAATAAGGCTATTAAAACACCAAACACTTTGTATGGGATTGGCAGAAGCCTGTCACACAAACACATGCATTGTCAGTTATAAAAGGGGACCAGAAGAGTAGTTAGTGATGCCTACAACTACTCCACATCAGAAAGGCCACCTCATGGTCAGTGTATAATAAACTCTGCTTTCTGAGGTGCACACTGTGAAGGAAAGGTCCATATAATAACAACGTTCTCAGAAAGCAAGAATATACGCATTGCAACAGTAAAAATAAGTAATCACCTCTGCAGTGGTTCACAATGCCTCAAAGACCTGAAAAACAGCTGATATCCAGTATCCAACAGTATTTCTACTCCTCTCACCTCTGTGCAGGACTCTGCTTTCCCTTCTCCCAAGACTCCCCTCCCTCTGGCAGGTCAGCCGGGGCTCTGGTGAGGAGGGCCTTATTAGCTCCAAGGTAAGAAAGCAAATCTTCTGAAATGGAAAGAGAGGCAAAAAGGCTGATTAAGTTTTACCCAAGTCAGCATCACTGAGACAAAATATACATTGTCTTCATCTCTATAAAGGAAACTTATTTTTTGTCCATTTGATGCCCAAGAGGTCAGCTCCTGAGGACATTAAACTGCTTTGATCTGGTTTCCTGACCCACACTGTTTTGCTCTCCATGCCATCCATTCCTCCTCTCCCACTTGTCAAAGAGAGAAGAAGCCTGTTTGTGTTCTGGAATGTTTTTTCTACCTTTCTACTTCATCGTCCCTTAGGGTAGCATACCCAAGATAGGGCAACGATAGTAGCAGAAGAGACCAGAAGGAAAACTCCTCACTCAACAGTTTGACAAAGATAGTGCCTCTCCATCTTCATCCACCTCCATGAAACTGATCTCACTCTTTTTTTTTTAATTCTTCTTTCTACTGATCTCTTGGGAACCAGAACAGTTAGTTGTGCTAAGTTCAAAAAGGAAGAGAAAAATGTGATAAATAAGAGCACTTTGAAAAACCCTTAGTTGACAAATAACTCTTCTGTTATACACTGGAAAGCCTAGAAACAGTAAAAGCCTTGTTCAAGCTGAGGTTCCACTCTAACTATTAAGGTAGGCTATTAAGGAGCTAGAGAAAACGAGCCTGGTTTCCTCAGTGTACTGTATCTTAATCAAAAGAGAGATGTTGCTTCAAATGTTTCACTTAAAGTGAACTGGCATTCTTCCAGAGGAAGCAGAGTTCCATGGGAAGCTCTGCTTTGACTCTATCCAAAATTTCTTTACTCATCTGAATACAACCAGCATCAAAGGGACACAAGACTTTGACTACACTTTAACAGACAAACATGTACATGTGGATTACTGTCAAGGATTGAAACCAGGAATACAATGTATTTAACAAGTTTTCAAAGATCTATTTAATATTCTGTGTGGGCTCATAAGTCTATGAACAGACAGTATTCACTTCATGGGCGGATGTTACTAGTCTAAATGAAGACAACAGCAAGGACAGACATTGTACATCAAAAAATAAAAGGTAGTTAAGTAAGTCACAAGTTCAGTGTCAAATTTGGAGACTCATCTCAAAACAAACAAAAAAATATATACCCCAACAACAGATGAGACTACCTAGATATAGGAAATCCAAGCTCTTGTATTAACACATGTCCTAGTTTGAGCTATATCAGAACCAATTCACTAACTTTTCTGTTAATCCTTTTCCAAGAGGCTGCACTTTCTGACATTAACATGTTTTTAAACAGTGTCTGCTTTGAGAACTGATAATGTTTGTTATTTGTAGTCATCGCTAAAGTAATGGTACCATGGTGTGCAGAAAAGCATCTGTTTATGCTTGTTTCTATAGAAACCAAGGCCACTGCTGAAGCTGTTGGAAGGTGAAAATCATGGCACCTGCAGGGAGAAGTGGACATGACAGGTGACTCTAACCAGACCTGAGTATTCCATGTACATCATATTTAATATAAAGCTGAGGGATCACGCTGGTCAAGTGCTCTTTTACCATGATCAACATCTGAGGAAAACTCTAACCATTTTTTCTGTCTTTGATTCCAATCTGTGTATTCCTAAATCCAGGTTTTGTCTTCCACTTATTTTGACTTCCCAGTGCCTGTCCTGCAAAGTGAGCAGTGATGTGATCCTCATCAGAACTTTGTTTTTTATATACTTGCATGCATTTCATTATGTTCTTATTATTATATCTTTTCTTTCTTGGTTTTTTTTTCCTCATTAAAGCTGGCTTTAGGGTCTTTTTCCAACCTGTAAGTCTCTCTCCCTTAAATATTTGTGATTTTCCTACAGAGAGAAAACTGCAACTACACTGCCTAGCGTTCAGCTGAGAGCATTAAACTGGGACAACATACATGAAAGAAACAATCTTGCATGGGAGGAAGGAAAATACAATCTCTACAGCAAGACAAAAACATTCAGATGTATAACCGTATGGTTACATAGAACGTTTAAATCCAATCCAAATGAAATCAGTAGATTGCCTTAAAATCGAAGTTGGTGTGCTCTGTATCACATGAGCAAAAGTTATACAATAATGTAAAAGACTAGCAAAACACTGTAGCTTCTCCAAGTTTGGTACAACATTGTTAATACCATTCTTTTGTTTCTTGACACAATATCTAGCCGATGCTCTTCTTTTTTTCCCTTTTTTTTTTTTTAGGTTTTTATTCATCATTTCAAACATAAAGATGAATTTTAGAGCACTATTTAACATGTTCAGTTGTCAGCTGAATCTCCTAAATTCTCCCTTGCAAATGGCCTAATGGCCTTGAAACTGCAACAAACACCATTCTGAACTTGATTGGTATGCAGGAGCAGAACAGATTCAAATAGCCAAGTTGCGTTATAATCAGACCATTAAGCTTTTACTTTCCATCCACAGTTTGACAGCAGCCCTTCAAAACTCCAAGAGCTGTTTCTTCTTCAAGATTAACAAAAATGTACAAAAGATTTTTTTCATTTTCCCATAGGATATGAGTACCTGAGATATTGAAGTGGTCACCTGCATGGGCAGGTAAAATTGAAATGGAAACTTTTGAGAGGTCTAGTATTCTTTGACACTACTAAGTCTTTTAAAAATCTTTAAAAAAATGTAATTTCTATGAACAAATACATATTTAAAAAAATGCTATCTAGCTAAATTGCATCAGTAGAAATATGTTGGTAATGGTCACACATCACCAAAGCAGTAAGAAGACCAGAAAAATAAATATGGAAGGACAAGATCCAGAACAGTGGTGAAAAAAAACAATGAAAAAATGAGTTATTTCAACAAAAAGCAATTATACTTTGAAGACAACAGGAGATGTTTTTTTGAACAACTGTCATGATGCTACAAAGATTAAAGATTTCCCCCTATTTAAAACAGTTACTGAGACTGTTATTTTGTCTTGATATTGAATAAGATTTCTCAATAGACATTCCCCACTTTAAAAAATAGAAGTTAAAAAGAAATGGAAGGGATGGAACAAGTAAGTTAATTCAAAACTTTGATCTCAAGTCTTTTATATCCATTGTTATTGTACAAACAGGGAGGCTGTTTTCACTGGGAATTGCATGCTCCACAGTATCTATCACTGACAAAAAATAAATACATTTGGAAACAAGAAATCATTGCAAGTCAATGTGTGGAGTTAAAGCTCTGGAAAGCTGAAGTCATTTCCTTGAAACAAATCAACAAAAAGTTCTGATCAAAAAAAAGAGAATCTTTTTCCAGCAAGAATAACTTCACATACCTCAAATAAGACAGTAAAAACCAAACCAAACAAACAAACAAAAAAAGTGAACTCATTTGTAATTGAAAACTACATCAAAAAGCTTTCTGGGATACTACTTCAATGACAAATATTTCAACCATGTTTAGAGCCCTGTTCTGCAAACACACTGGTAGTGGAGCATAAAGCTTATTGCTGTGTGTTATGATTCAGAGTTTCTCTCTAGTTCATATGTGGGTACAGGAAATTTCTAAGCAGAGATGGAAGCCTTCTTAGACAGCTTTTATTCTCCTTGTTCAGACATTTTAACTGTTATGCAGGCTCCTTATAAACATTTACAAGAAGAAAATAGCCAGCTTATGACTTACTCCAGCCCAGCACCACACTAAAGCTTGGATGAGAGCATAGTCGTATTCCACTATACCCAAATTGTCAGAGAAAAAGCTGATTTGTGGACTAATTTCTTAAATTTCTGTTTTGCCCCAGATTAAGTTTTATCTTGCTAGTACTTACAAGTATCGGAGACCCAAATATCCCAAAGAAATGACTTATGCCTTTAAGTATGGCTGTGTATTCAGTCACAAAATCACCAAACCAAACAAAAAAGGTCATAAGGTCCTTAAAGATTACATTAACTTGCTGGACTGAGATAACAGCTATGTGATTTGCATCAATTCGATCCTTCATTTGAATTCCATATGCTAGCTTCCTATGATACTGAACACCAAGAGATGTGTTAACGTAGCCGTGTTCAAGAAGATTAAACACAACAGTAAAGGCTGAGGTAATAAATGATCTGTGAGCTTAGAGTCTGAACCTCAGGAGCTTGAAAACTATGGATCAGTGGCTTTTAGATGCCAAAGCATTAAGGAGGAAAAAAAAAAGTGAACTAAGAGGAAGGACTGCAACAATCAAGTTGACAGAGCGGAAATACCTGTGTAATTAATGTCAGCAAACCAAGAATGACAAAGGCTTAGAGAACAAGGGAAAAACAACATGTAAGTAAAGCATCTTGTATCCACAAATTTCATTTTGACTCACCTTTTGAACTGGCTCTGACTTTTCTCTGTCCAATCCAATTCATAAAAACAATGGAAAATTAAATATTGAATATGCATGATACGCTTTCGGTGTTTTAAGGATTTATTTTCTTTCACAAGAGGCAGTTTGGCTGAAAGGACTACAGAGAGTTGTTAACTATACTTCATACCACTTTGCTCTGTTCAGTTAGCCAACTACATTTGAATACCTGTGCAGGTGCTACATGACTTAATACCCAAACACAAACTACTTCTTTTTTACTCCTCACGCTCTATCAGCTGCCATTTCTCTTCTCTGCATTCTGTTGCCATCACTGCAGTTCTTAACAGCTATTTCCAAGTCTTTGCTGATAAGCCAGAGAAGGGAAACGTATCTAGTAGTGAAGAACAGAACCTACTTCTGTGCAGTCACAGAAATATGCCTGAACATGATTATCCACTTAAATGAAATGTAAGAAAAAGGAGTCTCAGTGGGTCGAATGGCCAACAGCATCCCATGTGGCTGAACTTACAGCTGCTGTGTCAACAGCTTTGAGGCCAGAGCCTGTCAGGAGACACAAGATTATCACCACACCACGTCTGCTTGCAGAACCATATCCCTGCATTTAAGTATGGGACCACTACCAAGAGAAGACACGTGCAGGTGGCTTTTTGACTACTGTTAACAATTTCTTGGCAGCTTCTTTATTGGTGACATGGAAAGTTTCACCTGCTAAATGTACCCTCTCCTTATGCTTCAGTAAGAATTCTTCTGGTCTATTTGAATAGAAACAATGGCTACTGGTATTCTACCTCAGAGCAGGAAATAGAAAACTTCAGGGTAGGAGAAGCTGAGTCAATATAAAACAAACAAACAAACAAATAGTAAAGGGTAAACACAAAACAACCTTAGAAATACATTGTAAAGGTAAAAGGACTTTGGAACTCCCCAAACATGCCTGAACAACCATAGGCAAACACTGCCAAAAGCAGCAAAATATTTGCAGACCCTTTCCTGCCATAGACAATAAAAACCTCAATGCCACACTCCAAGCAATGCCTGCTGACAAGGATTCATCAGCTCAGATTAATAAGGAAATGTAACAATTCATGTTGTTATCTAGAAAAGTCTATTCAGACAAGGACATCTGTAGTGTTCTTATTTGAGACAGAAGTATGGCTCTTGGGTATCCATCTTCTACAATCATAAAAAAAATAAATTAGGAAAAAAAATAGCTCTTCCAAGTTTTGACATTGACCCACAATTTAGCTAAACTATCACTCAAATGGGCTTTTGGATCTCTACCTTCTCCAGATATAAATATCCCTTTCCATCAAACATTCAAAGATTTTAAATCCCACAGTGTGTTGAGAAAACTATTTATGCAACAGAATAAATGTTTGCAGAAAGTTCAAAGAGGAGAGCTCTAAAACCGTGGCATTAACCTCCCTTGCTACCTGTTCTCCCAACCCCACAAAGGGAACAAGCTAATATATATCTTCCACAAAAAAAATAATTCAGATCTTTCCATTCAGGATCACACAGTCACAAATTAAAAGCGAGGACATGCTAGGACCTTTATTATTTTCCTTTCCCTAGGCCTGGATTTCTAGTGAATTATGTTCTACTGAATAACTTAGGTATCATAAATAAAGGTATTATTACCTCTCCTTTGGGAGACTATCTACTGATATCCTAACTGACAGGGTACTATTTTAATAGCCCATTTTATCATAATGACTTGATAACCATAACTGCCTGATGGAAGCTAAACCCTGATGTAAAGTCTATCCAACTGACCACATCTGCCTCTAACAGCTAGTAAGATTTGTGTTACCTCTTCCTTTCTTTACACTAGCTCTCATTTTTCACTTAGAAAATGCCCTTGTACACCTTCTGTCTCCCCTTTTCTGCGTGTGGTGTGGCACTGAGCAGGCTGCCCCATTGTAATTCTTAGCAGAATTTTCTCTCAAGCCTCTCTTCTAATTTGCTTCTTTCACAGGTTATCAGTAACCTGATGATACAGCTCTATTTTCTCTTCTTCCCCACCAGTTAAATTGTAGTGCAGCCATATTGCCAAGAAGAGAGACCTGATGCCACCCAGCCATCTGCTAGAATGAACGGAATCAAAGCCAATCACTTGAGCTTATTCCAAAATATTCATGCTTTAGAAAGAAAAGCCTAAATTCTTGATTTGGGGGTTCTGGTTTTATCACAACAGAAGTAGGAAATAAACTCACCAAACTGCAGAGCACACCTACTCAGGCTGCAATTAGATATTGAAATACTCCCTGTAGATAGTTATCTCTTCATTCAGTCACACAGCACAAGTTATTTCAGGAGTTTGTAAATGGTACTCCCTCTGTTAACAAATTCTACTAGTTAACCTCAAAACTGAAACATCCCACTTAAAGGAATGGTCCTACTGAGACTAAGTATGGAATAACTGGACACTGAGACAGTTTAGGTAGTGACCTTTTCCCTTCCCTACTCTTTATTAGTCAGGAATTTTTGTTGTCTCCTCTCTTATGACAGTCCATCTGCCCTGGATTGGAAGCACGCTCAAAGTTGTGAGGTGTTCACAAGTTGTTTGTTTTTTTTTAAATTAATAACTTGAAAAGCAAATCACTGCAACAGGCACCCCAGAAAAAAACAGTTATTGTCAAACATATAATGTTTATGATCTACAGCAGTTAATAACGGGTAATATCAAGAAATGCAGAGTTCTTTATCTCCAAAGGTCTCTAGTTACTATGTAGATAGCAGTCTAACAAACTTCAAAACAGCACTGTGACATGAAGAAGATGCCAGCAGACTGTCCAGCCTGCCACACACCTTAAGCTGTTGCTGAGGGAATAATTAGAGCCAGTTAAACCACAACAGCGCAGAAGACAAGTAATGGAAAGAAATAAGGATGATGAAGCCACTGAAGTATGCAATCAGCCACGTTAATTTTTTTGCTATTACTGCTCTTCTTTACCTCAAACCCAAGCGTTAATAGTCTTTTGTACCACAAGTGACGAGTTTCAAATCTCAGAGGAAAGGAAAAAAAAAAATCCATTTAGGCAGAGTACGTTCCATAGCACTGCAGTTTTGCATGGATACTCTCAGTCAATCATTTGGAAACTGTCTGACTTGGTTATGGGGCAATGGTACCAGAAGGCTCAGGTTTGCTTCCCAGCTGCCACTCACTGTGTGTTGTCTCTAAGATCCCTTCATGAGTTTCTGCAGCATAGCACAAGGAGAAGTTAGACCTCCCAAGACATGGAATAAATAATAGTCTGACCCATTTTTCTTTAAGAGGGGTATGGAAGAGCACAAAATGATCTGACTCTCCATCTCTTTCTCACTATCCTCAAGAACACCAGCTGTTCTAAGTTTTGCTGCACTACACGCCAACCAACAAAATTAGATTAGCCTAACACAAAGGCCTACAAAAACACGACAGCTATTCCCTTATTATTTGGAGAAATTTCCCCACTCCAAATAAAGCATATTTTAAACCAGTTGGTCAAAGGATATTGTAAGAAGCCTGGAACATCTCTGCTTGTTCCATGACTAATTAAGTCATCCACTTGTATTGCTGTCAGTCAAGGAACTTCCAACTAGAATCAAAAGCAAAAAAGTAAGAGTTCGCCCATGGCTTAAAGGCATTTCATTAATGCATTTCTTTGGTCATAAATTACTGTTTACCTGTCAACTGGGTTCAGAACACCCACAAGGTGTTCTTTGAAGTTAACCTTTTGGATTTAAAGATTTTTAAACAGCTGTTGAAGGAATGTCTGATCTGAAAATCTGAGTCTTTTGAAGTTGAGAGCTAATGGAAGATGATTTTTTTTTCCCTGACAGTGATGAAGCAGTTCATGAGATCAAGTGATGGGAAAACATCCTGAATAGAATATGTGAATGCATCTCGTGGTTATATTTTGTTGTAAGGACTAACAAGAAACCCAGATGTAGACAGGGCCACGTGAGGCAAAATCATAACAAGGAAGAAAATGAACTGTAGTCTGACACAGCTCTTTACCAGAGTCAGAGCTATTCTGCAAGTGTACTCTGGACCCCCTCACCAATGCATACAAAATAGAAACTTAAGACATGAGGGATTTGGCCTGTGCTGCTTTCGTATTCTAAGAGAGCTGGTCTCTGACATATGGCTAATACACCAGAGAAAGGGCACAGCTAACCAAAACAAAGATCCGATATAAATGAACCGTACACATGCTCTTCATGTTTTTAAAACCCATCAGGAACGGAGGTTTTATGACACCTCAAATACTCCAAGGAATACCTTTTGAATTTAACAATTAAAATAAAGTGTTTCCATGTCTTTCTGCTAATATGAATGCATAAATCTTTGGAGACAGAGAAGCATCCTGCTATTGCCATACAATACCCTCTGATTACAAGAGCCCCTAGTACCATGTAGCAGTAGCTTAAGTTAGTTGTTGTGATCTACATTGGATACAGCACTAGAAAAATAAAGAAACAAGAAGAGAAGACTCACAGTTCAAGGGCAAATGTTGCACTACAGACAACAAGTCTAAGTAGTATAAAATAGGTAGCAGATTAATTACCTTATATTAAAATATGAACAAAAACCATGGCTTTATCTACTACAAAATTTAATAAATCCACTTGTCGGTTATGTCTGACTTGGCCTTCATTAGGCTTTGTATAAGTCATTTGGTTAAGTCAGAAAAGAGTCTAAAAATACCAAAAAGTATTTTAATATGCCTCTTAAAGTAGGGTCATAGCCTACGAAAGAAGGCTAACAACAACATACATTTGTAGTGAAACGAATTGTTTTAGTCTCAGGTTTTGCTGCTTTTGTAGAAGAACATGAAGACTACTTTGAGCATTATTAAAAAAAAAAACCCACAATAAATCCAGCTACAAATACAAGCCACATTTATTTGTGTCCTTCTTTAGATGAAGCACAGCATTCCCCTTGAAATGAGCACCTGAAGATGATGAATCAGTCAAAACAGTTGGTGAGCAAATAAAATGTTGAAATGTAAAGAAAACAGCCCCATAAAAGAACTTGCAATCTGGCTTGATAGCTTTGTGCACTCCACTTTAGCCTTCATAAGTCACAGTAAAATGGCAGAGGATTTCAGTCCTGCATCCTCTAAGGCTGCAATATAACAGTAACAGAAATGGCAAATAGAAGCTGCAGAAAAAAAAAATAGGATACTTACGTTTATTTCCTTTACCACATTCTGTTCTAGGGCATGAATGCCAAGGACACTTGTAAGAGAAGTGTTACATGACCTGAGCAAACTAGATAGAATTGAAATTCCACAAAAAAAAAAGCAGGGAATAAAAATACATCTAATATCTAATTTAGAAATCATGCTACAAACTTGAAATACAATCTAGTGCTAAGTGAGAAAAACTAGTTTTTACTGTCCTTCCATTATTGCTTACAAATAACCTAATAATTACTAACTACATTTGTATGTGTTCTTAGACATCATCTTTTAACGGGATAGCCAATAAGGTAAAACCTCAGCCCAAAACATGTTTCTACTCTTTAACATCCAACTTCCCTAGTGCATTCCTTGCTAATATTTCCAGTACAGGGGAAAAAACCAAACCACACAATCATCCGATGCTCATCTAATCCAGTATTGTCATCTCTAACTGCAGCCAATACCAGATGTTTCAGGAAATACAAGGAAACCCTGAGGTCACATAAGGAAAGATACTTCTTTCTCAAGGTAGATATTAGTTTATGCTCAGCTTTCTCCAATGACCACTATCAGTTTCAAGCAGCAAACTGGTAATAGAGTAGTTGGACTACCAGCTATTATATTCACAATAATTTATTTCAGAGTTGCTGTTTTCAACACCTGAGCTAGAGCAAAAAGCAGCTGGTTCAGCCTTCTCTCTTCAGAGGAGACAAGACTATTGAAATACATTGAGGAAGCAGAAATGACATGTGGTCACCACACAAACATCGGAAGTCAGATGCATTCATGGCCATGCAAGCAGTAAGAGAAACACAACAATATTTCCTGGGTTTTTTTGTTCAACTGGTAGCAGCCTATAGAGGCAGGTAGGTCCGAGGAAGGTTGACTTACTATTCAAAGTGGGGGGTAGAAGTCTAGCCCTAACTAGTGAAACAAGGAAGGTAACAAAGAACAAAAGAAATGAAAAAAAAAACCAAACCCAAAACCCAACCCGGAATTAAAGAACTGACAGGAAGGATTGAGCTTTGTAGCGTACGATGCCAAGGATAGTTCAACCTTGCCAAACAGTAGATGAAACTGCTGGCATTTTAAAGCACAGCCTTGACCCAATACCCACTTTAATTTTGCAGTGACTGTAAGAAGATACTCGGCTGCATCCAGGTCAGCTCTAGGGATTTCCTCAGGAAGGAAGACACACCGAGAAGTCACACGCTCATAAAAAAACATCCTTACACATGTCTGAACAATTAGCTTTCAAAGGCAGCCAAACACTAGCTCTGCTATAGAAAAATCTTAAATTCAGTACCAATTCTTATGGAATTCTCCATTTTCTGATCCCCAGAGAAAAAGAGTCAGAAAGTAAAAAACTTTACAGAGCTATTACAGAAAAATTATCATCGTACTGTGGCACTAGTGGTAAAATGTTACCTGTCCATCTGTAGAGCGTGCTGTGACAGCTACCTGTTTATTATCTACGTTCACCACTTGCACATTTCTGCCAGCTTCCAAATACATTAAGTTCACTGTCCAGCTGATTTAAATGGAGCACACAGCATGCAGACAAGCACAGAGGTGTGTACGTCATTTCGTCTTTCCAATTAAAAAAAAACCTTTTAAACACCTAAAAAGCAAAAAATACATTACACTCCAATTTATTGGATACATAATGGAAAACACACCTACATTAACAAATCATACAAGACCACCCAAGATGAGGGTTATGACACACTTAATTCTGTTCAGACAACCATTTCCTTTCATAACTGGTTGCTTGCTTCACCATGCTTAAGAAGCAAGTTATGACAATGCCCATTTGTAGGGGTCTGAAACCAAGTGAATAAATTCAATATTATGGAATTCTTTCCTCATCCTAAAGTTACTCATGAACTGTATACTTTCAACTAGTATTTAATATTAATTAAACAACCAGAAAGCCAAGGTGGTTCTGTAAATGTAAACTCTTAATGAACATAAATAAGTAAAATGTATCTTGAGTGTCTGCTGCTGACATCAGACAACATGTAACACTATAGAATTTGAAAAAATTGGTGCACACTTAAGAGTTTTAAACAGGATGGGGTAGAAGTCAGGTGTAATACTCTGCGGAAATTTTGTTCACATAAGCCAACTTAGAGATTTATTTATTTTTTAGTACATCAGAATATTCCTATTCATATAGTCTTTGTCACTACTACAATACTTAAACAGAAACAGCAGCTCATAGTACCAGGTGGCACCCTTATTTGGGCAATTTCTGGTTAATTAGTACTAGATGATGTCTCACATAAGGCCCTCCTGACCAAGCACAAAGCTTTGACAGTGATATATAATACATAATGCTATGGATGTCTCAGAGGTCAGGCTCACTTTATTGGACATTCCAGGAAAAATACAAGGGCTGGACTGGTTTGCTTATGTGAATATAGTGTTCCCCTAGCCTGTGCATTGCAAGTCATCTTGCAGAACCTGAAACTCCAAAAGGAATAAAAAAAATGCCTGTGGTAAGGAGAAGGCAGGTACTATGACACTACTAACTATTAATCACAACAAGGGGGGTGAAAGCCAATTAAGCAGGTCTGCTGCTTTCCCAGTACATCACCAATGCAATTCAGTTGATTCAGGCTTTTAAAGCATATTTTCTATCTTTTCCAAATTCCTTCACTACAAGCCCCTAATTATGCCCTGAATTCAAACCAGTTTCCTTTATGTTCAAAGTAAAAACTGGTATAAACTAGCCACACTGATCTGTTTTGAGTGCCTGCAAGATCTGGTATTGCACTGAACTTTGGCAACTCGGTTACACTCACACAAATTGTCAGTGAGAAAGCGGTGAGAAGAAACATTCATGAATATGCATGCAAACTAAAGTAGAATTTTGATTTGGCTGCATTTGTAACACATATATGTTCATTTCTGTGGATGACCAGATGCTAGAGATTTATTCATGAAAATTAACTGAACACTCAGTCATCAAAAGGGAAGTCTGAGCAGCATTTTCAACAGCAAGGTCTGCCAGTGCTGCTGAGCTACACAAGTCACCTAACATTAGACAAGGGAAATAAGCAAAAAGACTAAAAAAAAAAAAAGTAATGTAAGTAAATGTAACACAAATAATAAATATTAACAGTGAGGCGTTGACAGATAAGCTGCTAATCAGTACCAGCCCATCGTGCAGTGGAAGTTCAATGGTGTGTCCTGTATCTACCTGCAGGCAATGTAACATGGCTATAGCCGTTTCTGTAATAAAGCATTTGGAAAGCTAGAAGTAAGAGACATGAGACAGAAGAGCTGCTATCCATAAAGAAAACAGGGAACTGAACAACTTCTCTCTTGTCCTTTCACAAAAAAAATAAAGATATAATAACCAATTATTTGTTATGGCAACTTGCACAACCCTTACACCACTATCTAGGTACAGACTCCAAGTCCACTATGATTTCAGGTTTATTGAACATCTGCACATGAATAAGGCACAGCCTAACTGTCCTAAATGAAGAGATGATCTCCTCTGGTCTCTCGTACAAAGACCCTTCTTTGCACACTGGGCAGTCCTCTAAATGCTACGTAATACATTTGATCTCAGGTAGGTAAATGGCAACTCGACGTAACCAGAAGCCAGCAGAAGAGCTGCATCACACCACATTCTTCTTCAGATTACATGGAAATCCAACAACTTTGTTACGGGAGATTTAAGTTAAAGCTGCACAGAGCCTCAACTGTAAGACTTCCTTACATTTCGGACTTTCAAATTCTTAAATTTGCCCTTTACTTAAAAAAAGTCAATGATTTCACCAAGAAAGTTTGATTAGTTTCTTTTACTTTCTGTAATGAAGTGCCATCCTTTTTACACTTGAAAGGATCTTTGTAATAATGCAACATTGATCTTTTGAATACAGATGAGCTAACCTAGATAATAGGATTTGGTACCCAAAAGAAAGGGCTTCTGAGTATATATATCTAAGACTCCAGTGCCATCAAGAGGATTTTGAAGATAAAGCACCTGTTCATGAGCAACTGCTTAGATTTGGTATTGCAACAATACTCTTCATTTCCATTATATTTGTAGGTTATCTGTCAACATGAAGAAAAATGGCATGACATCAACAAGACTGTAATATATACACATACAGAAGTGATGGATGATGCAGAACTGGCCATAAAGAGGCAATACAAAGAACGAAGCAGCCATTAGCAGCTTCTATGGGCAAGAATTTTATAGGTTTTTAGTCTTCTGGTAGTTATCACCACATCATGGTACCTAGCTTATTAACTGCAATACCATCTTCTGGAGAGAATGAATGATTTGAGAAAACCATTAACTGCATTTTCCCCAACAGAAAAGAAAAACAAAGATTTTGTATCTTTTTAATATATTTGTTTCTATTTTTAAAACAGTATTTCACAACAGGGACTGTGTCAACAACAGTGTCCAGCAGGAAACTGAGATGTTACCTGCTTTCCTAACAAATAACTCCCACTCAGCATTTTCTTAAGAATGCCTAAATACAAATGCATCATTTCCAGCAAAGCATGCAAGTAGGTGTCAAAATACTTTTCTTCTCAATTACACTACGTTTCTTGCATTGTTTTTCAAGTCAGTGTAACATATCTACACCTTTACTCTCCCTTAATCTTCTTCCTTATGCTTATTTATTTTCACAACTAGCATGTAAAAGCATCAGCTCTCATGTGCTTATAACACATTTGTATTGTTAGGCCCGTTTCAAAATCTATAATAATTTAATTTCTCTTGGCCCTATGCAAACACAGAACAAGTCTAGCCTGAGAAAGAAAACCACACTGAAAAAAGTTTTACAAGGAACTCAAGATGTATTCCACGTCATCTACGACCAGTAACAGTTACATGTTTAGTAGAACACCTGATATATTAAGAAAAAAAATAAAAAAAATCAAAAGGCTCATGCCAGAACGCACATTGTTTAAATATAACAAAAGTAAAATCCTTGCCCTCCTCCTCCAAAAGGGAAACAGCTTCTAACATCTCATCCAAGTTCTTACCAGGCTGCCAAATCATTGTCATAATGGAACAGCAAGAGCCAAGCTCAAACTGTGCTTCAACATCACTTTCAAACACAACTCTATTCCAAGTGTAGGCAGAGCCTTTGAAGAAGATAACGTGAAGAGTCATTTCAACTGACCTTTTTAAAATCTTTTATGATACAGCCCACTAATAGGCTTATTGGGAATGCATTTTCCACCAGGAAGATTTGTATTGGTCTGGGTAACTTCAATTGGACTTTTCCTAGGCAGAGCAATCAGATTTTGCTGGTGACAGCACACATACACCATCATTTCAGCTGCAGCTCTCCAGGCTTTCAGACTACTGAAACACAATCATTCTATATTCAGAACATCAAGAGCTTCTGTTCGACCATGATAGCAGCAGGATATCTCCCGATTTTTTATTTCGCTAGTGCCTTCAGGCAGCACCTATAGATTGGTAGTTTAAGAAGAAAGACGAACTGAGCCATGGCTTTAACTTGTAAACAGGGTCTTTGAAAGAGCAAAGGTGTGAGTTTCTCTCCAGTAAAGCAAACTTACTTTGCTGTTTGCTTTAGGCATTTCTGTGATAAATCTACAGAGTGGGAATGGATTTCCTGTCTGTCTCTGCAAACTTGCCTTTTACTGAACCAAGCAGATCCACCAGAATTTTATTTCCAGTGCCACCCTGTGTGTCAGGGTCAAAGACGAGGGGGCAAAAGTGCATTTCAAGATTAGGTGCATGCCTTTCCAATACTTAGGCAATCTGCTGTAGTAAGCGAAAACTAAACACTAGGATTCCCAGTGTATTAAGAGGCAGAATGAGAAGGCTCTGGTATTTTGTTCCTGGCTTCTTTCTTGATGCACTTCTATCATTACGTATGAATAATTGACGCTTCCAAATGAAGATAAACATGCCATTCAAAACCGAGATTTCACACATGACTAAAGTATATTTTAATTGAGTAAAACAAACTAAATCCTATCTAGTATTTTCCATCCCAGAATCAAAGTGAGTTTTACAAGAAAAATCCCAAACCAATTGTGGCCGTAATTTTCTTATTAAGAGCTGAGAAAAGTACCACAGAACTTACTCCAAGTCACATCAACTTAGACATTTGGGGCCACTGTTGTTGCTCTTCAGCTCTCCTGCACAAAAGGGACAAACAAACACATTTCTGTGCGCACAAAGACACACGACACACACACAAGTTATTTTATTGCCTCCAGCCATTCTAACCTCCCTGTAGAAAAACACATTGGAAATGTTAATGACAGGCTTGGCAGGTAGCATCCAGGCAGAGATGCAGACACACTACGAACTAAATAGCATCTCTTGTACGTGTGTTACATCAGAGGGGAAACAAATGTCCTACTCACACCGTTAGCACGCGTCAATCAAACTGACAAATGAAGATAAATCAGCTACTTTGCCGCTTCTACCGATATAAATGCATAAAGAAATAATAAACATTATAAATTTTTTACTGCCTATCTGCTTGTACCTGCAAACACGAAATTCCCTCACGCTTCAATCAACGCAAAACCAGGCTCAAGGAGGTCCAGCAGCTGCGCCGGGTGCTCCGAGGAGGCTGAGGAGCCAGGACAGCAGTTTGGTGGGACAACAGTGCCCTCCTGTGGCAGCTCGGCAGAGAAACAGCTCCAGGAGAGAATTGATCTTTCCTGAGAACACCAGCACTAGCTGTGCTGCCCTCCTGAACCACCTCTGCTGAGCCCCAAACACCCACTGGTCTGCGGGGGAACTAACTGGGAGCTTCTGCTGCAGCTGCTTTCTGTGCTGAATTATCTTGCCGTATAAATCTGTCTTTTATCAAGAGAGAATATTGTTAGAATTAGTTGATAAGTTTGGCTGCAGCTGGTTTGTGTGTTTAATTACCTCGTCATATAAATCTGTCTTGTAAGATGCAGCTATTTTAGGATAAGAAATAGCCTGTCTTAGGGCTGTGAGAACGCATCAATGTGCTTAGCTGCCTGGTAAGCTGCAGCTGTTGATAATCTGAAGGGAGTCTCTGGANATGGTTGGACTCGATACAGTGGATCTGTTCCAACCTCGTTATTCTATGATTCTATGATAATTTTTAAAAAAAGAGCATTCTTTGAAGGTTTATATGTTTCTTTGTCTAAAACTAGTATATACAGCCCTGTCATTGTAAGATGTCATGCATTTTTTTAGAAGCACTGAAATGTAAAATAAAAATATTATTGCCTTTGCTTCGAAGACTTTGTGCTTTTCAATATTTTATCACTGAATATGTGTTTCTCACAATATGCAGACAATCTCTGGCCATAGATAAATAAACTGAAAGAATAAACACTCCCTTACAGCTGCAAGAATTTATTTATGTGCCCAATTGCCATGTAAGTGGTTTAGGTCAAGAGATAACCTGAATGATGGCTCTAGACTGGGTTGGATAACATCAGAAAATAAACTTCCTTTGGGGATTTCAATTTTTTTTTTCTAAAACTAGTATATACACCTACGGTTTCGGTAAGATGGGATGCCTTCTAAAGAAGGCTTTTCTCTCACTGCTGGAAGCTGCTGCTCAAGGCCTCAGCAGAGCCTTCTCGAGGCTGATCTTTCAGTCCCTTCAACCCTATCCCACCTCTTTCCCCGGGGAAGCCCCCACAGAGCTTTACAATAAACAAAATGGCGACTTGCCCATTCAACACAACCACAAGAACCCCTCTCTGCAACACACACACGTACAAAATCAACCCACCGTTCTCATAGTGGAGATGTTAAAAGCAAGAACAGGTGACTGAAGGAGCTGGGGCACCTTCCAGGACAAACTGACCTGAAGAACTTCTCCAACAAGAGCTGTGGGTGCTCTGGCCCTGGAAACAGGCTCTGAGGGGGTTTGCTCGCACCTGGGGCTCATTTGCCCTGACAGACACGGGCTTCCCTCAGGTGCCAGGGCTGCTCCCATCGCTCATCAGCAGCTGCTAAGAGAAGCCATCAGCGTCCATCCTGCATTCCTGCTGCTTTTAGAGGGGAAAAGAGCACGGTCAAAGGGCAGCTATTGTTCTTGTAGGCTCTGAAATGACCTCTAACTGCACCTTGATGGGCGAATAAGGCCAAGGAAGAGAGATGGGGGGATTTTCCCCCCTTGAGAGAAGGGGTGGAGATGTTTCTAACTCTCCATTCTGTAACCTCTTCCCTGCACAAAACCGAAATTAAAAAAATATTCCTAAGACTTGCTGTTAATCTAGAAAAAGAGTGTAACTGGCATCTACAAACATCATCCACAGTTTGTTACAAGCTGAGGTCGAGTACTGCCATTTGGATACTGGCGATGACAGCCCTGAACCTCACTTTAAATCTTGTGAGACATCTTATTACCTTTATTTGCCTGACGTAAATGACAAGAAATACAGGGAGCAGGCGGGATATGATGATATACTAAGGGAAAGTGAGCAGTGCTACAGTAGCCCAGTGCCCAGAGAAAGACAAAGCCACATCTAGAGCCACAAACCCAGTCAGCTCAGAACAGCACCTGCATTCAGGCTGGTTATCAAGAAATGCAACAACACATGGTCTCAACACACATGCTTATATATCCCAAAAAGAGGGGACTTAAGTACCACCAGGGTCCTTGATGCCAGCTTGGATTCCTTCCGAAGTTCTGTGAAAGCAGATATTCGTAAGTGAATACAGAATCAAGCCTCTGCTGTAGAAACTGCTGCAATGATTCAGGTTATATTAGGACAGTACTGAAGTCAGTAGAGGTTACTTACATGCAATAATAGAGAGAAATACAAAGCCTCAGGGGTCCACTAAGCAGTCTCTAAAAATCAGATGGAGAATTTCTGTAATGAAAGCGTTACATGATATTTATGCCTGTTGTCTCTACCTGTCGTAATCCAGTCCACTAGCTATCTTTTCTGAAGCTATGTTTATGGACTTTGGAAATGAGTCATCCTTTGGTTTATGTAGGATTAAGAATTTTCCCCTCCCTCCCCATAATCCAGATAAATGATATCCACTCTCTCAGTCCTGCCTGCTCAGAGTTACCAAGCACATTTATCTTGCCTAATCTTCTTTTCCAGGATCCATGCTGACTATCCCTTAAGCAATTACATATATCTAAATGTTCTGTGTGCATAGTTGCTCTCTATGTATTTTCTGCCACTATGATCAGATTTACAAGCCTGCAGTCTTCTCAGTCTTCTACTAGCCATTCTGCTTCTATTCTCCTGAATAACAGGCCAAATAAGTTCATTCAGTCTACTGGTAATGACAGCATCGTTTATCTTCAACTTTTCATACTGGTTTGCCCCCAGTTATTTGCTACTTGTAAAAATAAAATGTTACTTCACTCATTTCTATATTTTCTTAATTCTCTTAAACTTTTTCTGGCATTGGATTGTAGGATAATTCAGGTCAGAAGAGACCACAGGAGGTCTCTAAGCTGACATCCTGCCCTAAGCAGGGTCAGCTCTGAGGTAAAGACAGGTGGCTTTTTATCCATCTGGTCTTGAAAATCTCCTAGAAGAGAGACTGCACAGCCTCTCTGGGCAACCTGTTCTAGTGTCTGACTGTCTTCACGGAGTGAAAGGCTTTCCTTACATCCAGTCTGAAGCACTCATGTTTCATTTATGTCCACTGCCTCTTCATCAACAGTTCTTCAACAGCTCCCTGTCACCCAGGACCCCAGGGCCTTTCTTGCAGACCTTCTCCCCAGCTTGGGTGAGCTGCAAAGGGATCTTCCTTCCCACGTAGACCACTTCTCATTTGTTCTTGATGAATTACTTAAGGTCCCAGTTGTGCATTTCAGCAGCCTTTTTAGATCAATCTGAATAGCAACCTTGCCCTTGAACATACCAACTGCTCCTCACAGTTTGGTGCCATCTGCAGACTTATTGAGCACACAACTCATCACCTCCCCCAGGCTGTAGATTCTTCCCATTTGTTTATTCCAGCTGTTATGGAGAAGAAAATTGTTTTCTTTACAACATAAATAGTACATTGGCATTGTCCTTGCAGTGTTTGGCTTGGGGCTGGTGTTTGCCTCAGAAATGTGCTCTTCATTGTTATTGTTGAACTAACTGAACATACATGGGATATTTGTGCTATCTCTTTAAACCTCATGAGTCAACAGCGCTAATCGGCTAAAGCTGGTATCCAAATATACGCTTCTTTTTTATTGATTCTTTACCTCTGACTTCTGATAAGTTTTTTTCTCATATCTTCTTTACCCATGTATCATACGAGATTTTCCGAAACTACTGTCCAAATTTTCCTGTATTGTAATGAATCAGAATTTCCAAGCCACTGGCTATTAGTTGATGATCTTTACTTGTGAAAATTAGACTGTTTGCTTGTTGAGTTAAACATAAAAATAGACTGGTCGAATCAACAGGTAAGAACAAAATCTGATGTTTGGAATTATGAAGTTCAGGGTTTTTTTGGAAACTTGCCACTTAGGCAACCGCAATAGACACAAGGTGAGCATCAAACAGAGCAGGTAGATAACATGTGTGTAAATATATATATAAAATGAGCATCAGAAACTCCAATTAAAATTTCTACTGATGACAGAAAAGATTTATGTGCTGGTTGAGGGAGGAAGAGGAAAGCAGCAGGTTGGAAAATGTTTTTAGATACAATAAAGAATCAAAAGTCTATCAGCTTTGAAGCTTCAAAAGAAGCTTTTCCTGGGGGCCAAACGTGTCTTTCTGACATCCAGCAGTGGGCCAGCCTGAAGGACTAAGAGTAACTGCTTAGGCTGTTCTCTTAGCTCAAATAGTAGAAGCCTCTATGTTGGTACAAGAGGACCTTTTCCTGTATGTTTCTGTAATTACTCTGCTTTACTACCAATAACTGTGTGAGCCATCAGTTTTCCCAGATGTTTTAAAGTAAACCTTACAAGCTCTTTAGTCCATCCTTTGCCTTTTACCAGCACAACAACCCCACAAAATGCAGTGCAAGCCCTATCTGCACATATTATTACTCATACGGGGCTGGGGTAGGAGCAGAGGTTTAGAGGATTTGATCATGTCCATCCGCTCTATGACTACACTCACTGCTGTCACTACCAGTTCCTAGACTGCAGTTAAAAGATTTGGAACGTAACTGTTGACCCTTTCATTCTGATATAAATAATGGTAACCCCAGCAGAGTACTACGAATACTTAAAAATACACGTAACAGGACAGTCTGTGTCCTTATTCACCCATCATCAAGATTCTCCCAAGCGTTGATTCTTCAAAACTTTGTGCCAGTGTTTAAACGTAAGCCTAGTAAGGAAACCTGCTAAAATGAGTGGAACATTAAGCACAGACAGAAATGTTTTCTATAATCATTTCCTTAATGCAATTCCTAATCCTTGCTGTCTACACATTTTTTCTTTTTTCCATTAACAATTAAGTACAATTTTTCATGCTGACAAATACCCTGTAAGTTTACACAGTGGTCGTTATTTTGGAAACCCATGTCACAGAACAGCCATTCCACCTTAAGAGCCCTTTTCAGGTTATGAAGAAGCCTTTTCAGACAGAATTCTAATTTCTCTAAGGTTTTTATGAAAAACAAATTCAGGGAAATATAAATACTAAAATAAACAAACAACACTGCAAAGCTGCAAATTCCCTGAGCTCAAAACTACAACTCAAGTTCCCTCCAGACAGTGCTAAGCTTACCATTCAATTTATCTCTGAACTCCAGTATCTCATCAAAACCAGGGTATATCATAGGAAGCTATTTATTTCTACTTTACTATACAGTTCATCTAAGCTCCTGTTACACTGTAATTCCTAAGTGACTGCTTATACAGTTAACTCATTAAACCAACAGACTAAATAAACTTGTGATACTTAAAAAGAATATTCAGTTTGATTTAATTATAGAGCATGTGGGAACAGAATGGTTAAAAACTTGGATAATATTTATTACTACTGATTAAGAAGGAATTATTTTTTAATGAGATCGTTACGTGAATCTGTGTTAAGAACTGTACTTACACTTTACATGAATAATGAGGCGAAGAACACCTGGACAGTAAGATGACTGGATTTTATGAGGTAGTCTGCTCACTGTACTTCACAGCATTTGAGATGTTCTCTGAGTGGCATCCATCTCAATATAAAATGTGCACAATAACATCCCCAACCCCACTTGCTGAACTGTAGAGCCCGTGTTTCCCAACAGCCTTTTAAATGCAGCTTCTCAAAGGCCCATGATGGGTATGGGAGGGGAAAGCTGCTGATACGATTCCATCTTGTGCCAGCTGGGATGCGGTGAATCAGAATATTAGTTTTGAGTGGACTACAGAACAACTGTAGCCTAGCAGAGGGATGTGAATATCGGAATGTCATCTCTCCTTTGCTCAAGGATGCAGCATTTGGTGCGAATTCTTCTGCCTTCCTTCCACTGACAGGTGCATCCATCACTTGGCCAGATCCTCTTCCAGACAGCAGATGGGGAAAATACCAACCTGCCATTTCATAACTCACATTTCGTTTTGTGTGATGAGAAATGTCACCAACTTCTGACAACCTGGTTTTATTTCAAATCTACTGTATAACATACAGTAGGAAATGAGAAAAGCTCAATGATTGTTTTGAACCAAAGTTATGTTTTCCTAGAGATTTTTCCATCAGTATGCAAAAACGTGGCTTTTAATAACCAAAAGGTTTTCATGCATCATCTGATTTTCCTGTTTTGCTTCCACTCCATAAACTATGAATCCCAGAGCACCAAAGCAGAGGGGATATGGAGTATCATCACTATTTATTTTCCTTTCCTTTCAGTATTTAACACTGAAAATTTTAGATTCTTGAACTGGGGAGAATCTTGCACTCCAGAGTCCAGGAAGTTCAGTTCATGTATTTCATTAAAAAAAAAAAAATCGATCGTAAAATATTTAGCAAATTGTAAACTTGGAATGCAAGGAAGCAGCTTAAACCTCTGAAAAAAACTGGCAACAGCCTGTCCAGCGTGAAAGTCCAGCTGTGCACAAAAGGCCTTGGGGATTACAGCCCTGGCCCTTCTGCTATAGAGCTTCTACTGGGAAGCAAACACTTCTTATGCCTTAGTGCTTCCCAAAACGGCCAAGAAATTGTCTCAAATGACTGCCTGCTACAATATGTCAGGTTTGTATTGAACTCGCAGGAGCCCAGCTTTCTGGGAGATTGGTAGGAGATATTGCTTCATGGCTTCAAGACCACTGGTCTAATAAGAATTCTCTACCTTTCCCTGGTGGCTTTCCGGTTTATCAGCTACAAGCAGAGAAGGATGCCAGTTTAGGAAGTGATCCATAGATTAGTTACTTACAACAAACTTTAAGAGTAAGTGGAGAGAATGACAACTTTGTCAAGGTTTACAGAGACAACGTTTTTGCAGTGTGTCAGCCCAGCCACGAACCAGAAAGTTATGAGTTTAAAAAGGCAGTTCTATCACTGAAGAACATGAAAGTGGTATTAGTGCCCAGATATTAACAGACACGACTGCCACAAAGCCATGCTAATAAAATTAGCTTTGGAAGGCAGAGAAAGGACACAAGTGACATTTCTCTTGGAATGGACTAAATAGGTGGTATTAATATTTTTTAATTCCAGTATTGTATTTCCCGAGAACAACAGAGGAGACTTAGAAAAGACCTGAAAGGTTAAAAAAGGCCAACTTCAACTTTGTTTTACTTCCATGCTGTTTAGGGACAAATCTGTATAGTCTTTTCCTCATCTTTATGTAGGAATAAATCAGAAAAGACCAGATGATATCAGAAACTTTGAAAATGAAAATTTGTCCTTTGGGTTTAGAAGGTCTCAAAGATAAAAAAAGAAGTGCATCTTTGCAATCTAAACAGAAGATGAGACTTTAAAACCAGTAACTTGTCTTTCTTTATCCCCTTAGCTGACAGAGAGCAATGAATAAATGAATATAAACATCAAATAACCCTAGAGTGAGGATTCAAGGAGGACTGACTGTAATGCCATGCTTTCACAATCACTAAGCTGGCAGAAATTGGCACTGCTGCTTAAAAAGAAGCCAGTCTTTCCTCTGCACAGAGATCACATCTCATGCAATCATAATGACTTTGACACACAGTCACAATAACTTTGACCCCCGAACAGTTCCTGGCCTCCTGCTGAGCAACACAAATACCTACCGGGCCATGGAGTGGGAAAAAAAGCCAGAGAGGCAAAGGGAAGAGTACCACCAACTCTTTTAACAGCAACATAGCTTAAAAGTGATTGGAAAACTGCAGTACTGGTCCCACTGTTTCCTGCAGTATCTACAGTGCCCTCACTGATAAAGGGAACAGAAGGAGGGAATGGTGTCTGGCTAATAATCACAGAATGGCTTGGGCTGGAAGGGACCTTAAAGATCAAACAGTTCCAACTCCCTGCCAAGGGCAGGGACACCTCCCACTGGATCAGGTTGCTTAAAGCAAAAGGAAAGAATCGTTGCTCAGAAGATTGCTAAATTTGATCATTAACGTTTATCCAAACAAAATCCAGACCTTAACACACATTTATACGAAAGGACCGAATATCTTACCTTGGGACTTCCCACTTCCCACAGCTTGACTCTCATGATCGCTTCCAGAATTTATGTGAAATTACCCCAGAACTCCTGGTCAAAAACATTAATGTAGTGAAGCATCATTCTAGGTTATATTTCTGAGCCCTGCTGTAGAAGTTAATGAATTAAAGGAGCTACTCATTTAATACAGTTATAAGTCA
This sequence comes from Piaya cayana, assembly GCA_013389865.1. Taxonomy (NCBI): domain Eukaryota; kingdom Metazoa; phylum Chordata; class Aves; order Cuculiformes; family Coccyzidae; genus Piaya; species Piaya cayana. Next base: position 288,868 of record WAAB01023394.1, on the reverse strand, counting down.
GCATGACTTACTTCAAAACATTTTAGCTTATTTTCCTTACACTTCAAAATAAATTTTGAGTTATCAGAACTGCATCTAAGATGTCTTTCAAAAACACTCTGGACTACACTCTAGCTGGAATTTTCCATTGAGCTCAGCCTTCGATTATATCTGAACAACTTGTCATGGAAGTGATGCAGTAGGAGGTGGGAAGGCTCATCCCATTAGCATTGGCTTTTGCTGTATCTTCACTCATCCAACTAGTCAAGAATGCAAATATAAGAATCACATTTTTTTTTCATTAATGAATTCACCTCCTTTTTGAGTGGAAAAATTTAAGTATTAGGTTGGATAACAACAAATAAAAGGTGCAACACAAACCAGTTGAATAGTATTGCCAACACCTTATACAAATGTTGTCTGGAATGCTGCCTGGGAAGCAAGAGGTCCCCTAAACCAGCCCTTCCCATCTGAAAACTGCAGATTTTTCTAAATACCAAGATGATTCTGCAAATGTGGAACTTGAAGGAAAAAAAAAGTACATGTATACACACCTTTATTTTAACCTGGGAAGTTCTGCATACGCTAGGATGAAATGTAAAGATTAATCCTATTTAAGAGTGGGTAAAAAATGGTTATCGCACCTTCTTGTAGGTGGAAGAGATTTTTCCATCATCCTAAAAAAAACCAAACCACAAACCCCTTCCTTCAAAACAAA
>WAAB01023394.1:258616-288131 GCA_013389865.1 Piaya cayana | reverse complement strand
ACTTTCTTTTTTTTTTGACCTGGTAAAACCAATTTAACCAATTTAACAAAAAGCAGCAGTAAATGTAGAATGGTATTTACTGCCAACTAAATATCAATGTATTTTCCCACATTTTTAAACTGGAAATGAAGAGAACCACTTAGACAATTATTTAGCTACTTGATTTTAATAAAATACTGGCATTTCTGACTGCGTATGCAAAAGAAAAATCACACAACAGAATAGCAAGTCTACAGTCCACCTCAGCATCCTTTAAATTTTTCTTCCTGTGGCTTTTATGATCCCATCCTTGATTTTTACCACTTTTCAATTTGCAGTTATTTAAAAAAAAAAAAATGGTGTCAAGCTTTTAATAAAGTTCAGCTGCCTCCAAGTGGAGAGGATGTACTCAGAAACTTCCTGATTAAACTCGGGCACAGGATGTGTCAGGCTCCTATTTTCAAAACCTTCAGTACCACTTTTTTCCCCTCAAGTACATGACCCCATCCCCATGGCAGTGGCGCAGAGACAAAGAAACAACCTAGTCTAACTTGGAAATAGTTCTTTGAATCAAGGGGAAGAATCACTGAAAGGGCACACAGATTTCCAAAAGAACTGCAAATATTTATGATTCAGGTAAACAAAACTTGATGATAAAGGAAGAATCAACAACTGTTTCTCATGCCGGCAATACATATTTATTGTAATTTTGGAGACAGGTTACCATATGTATATCAAGACTTCAGGCTCAGAACAAATCAGGATTATGAAACTCTTAGCATACATGATTTAGAAATTAAAGGAGTGAATGTAAAGCTGACCTGTAGGAATCTTCACTTGCTCTATTTTTGTACGTCTTACCTTCCTTTCTAAAAAAAAAATAAATTAAAGCTGAACATCTTCCCCTCCCTCTTCACATCAACCTCACAAAAACAAACGATTGTCCAAATGCAGCTTTTCCTAGGTGTAATAATGATCTGCTGACAGTCTTGGAACATTTTTATTGTTAATTGTACAAATTCAGAAGAAAGTTAACAGCTACAAACCTTGTTCTTCCTCCACTGAATCCAACTGTAATGACTAGACTTAAGTAGACGAAAGTTCAGCTTATATTTGACTATTGTGGTTACGTTGTAGCAGTGCAAACCTTCAACATGTGCCCTTTGCTGTTCCAGACCAAGCTACATCAGTGCAAGATTAGACAGTCTGTGCAAAAGAAGCTGCAGTGCTACAAATTCTCAAAATATCTTACTCCTCCCTGTCACACGTGTTGCCTGACACTTTCTTCCTGCTCATTCCCCCAATCCCAAATACTACCCAAGAAAAAAAAAAAAGATAAAGATACTGCATGTTTTTATAAAAAAAGAAGAAAAAAATCCATCAACTCCAATCCCCCCAAAGAAGAACTAGATCAAAACAAATTTTCTCCAGCCTCCCAACTCTCTTCTAGCTTTTATCTGTCACTATTATAACAAGTGCATACAACTTACAGTACAAATATAAAGCTGCAGGCATTCAAGTTACAGAACGCTCTGAAAATATTTCAAGCATAAAAAGTACACTTCAGAGTTGCAAAAATAAAGTTTCACTTTTTTAAAAAACATTTTGATCAGAGCTCAAGCAAAACAAATACTTAACAATTCCTACTTCAGTTTAACGTCGTAAGAACGCCACTTTCAGAAGTTAAAATCAAAAAAACTCAGATTTGTGTTGATAAAGAAACTGACCACGTCTTTTAATGAAGAGGAATGGTATATACAACAATGGCACAGATCTTAAGCATCAACAATATCTCAGCCAAAATAAATCTACAAGTGATCCAAGTCATTCTCAGCATCAAGTAGTAGCAACAGCTAAGGACTATAATTCACTAAGAACGAATGTTAACTTACACTGGTACAAATGAAAGATTCAAGATATCAAACAGGCTCAGTTTGTCACCGAACTTCTTTCAGGCTTACAATTTCACTAGTGCAAGACCATGTGTTTACCTGATTAAATGAAAACTCATCAATGTCACAATTTAGGAGCACTCATACAAAACTATTTTTTTTTTTAAAAAAAGTGCCACATAACATACTTCTACTAAAAAAGTTACAAACTAATGGAAGACTGTCTGCCTCCATCTCTTGTCAACAAGGAAAGGCCAAAGAGATTCTTTGATCCCAGCTCGAAAAGGTGTTCTCTGACCTATTCCCAGCATCTCCAACTTGGAGCAGTCTAGCTGAGCATTCCTTGGACGAAGAGCACCCACAACCGGACAATCGGTGATCTAAAAATTAAAAAGAAAAAGCCCAACACAGCAGCAAGTAATCAGAAGTGACAGAAAAATATTTATTCATACATATGCTCATTTAGAAGTTTTCCTTCACAGCTTTCTATATATGTACATGCCCCTCCTCAGTTACAATTATTTTGAAAGGATTTGGGGGTTTGTGTTTGCTTGTTTTACGGTTAGCTACATTTCAACCTAAATGATGTCAGACAGAACTAAGTGAAGTGTCTCAGGAGAACATTTTCTCACTTCATAGTTGCCCACAATTTGTTTTCCTTTTTTATTCTGATTTTCACCCTACGACTATAATCACAAGGTAGAAAAATACTCTAAAATGTTGACAGAACCATGTCTTGATCGATACGCAGATTTGGGCAGGAAAAATGTATACTAATGTGGCCTTCTCCATTCTTAATTTCCATCTTCCAAGACACATTACAGTTCCAACCATTACTAATTCAGAGTCACTGGAGCTTATTTTGGATATAAATAAAACCTTTTTTTGCATGTTATATTGTCATAACATTACCAGTATGTGTTTAAGAGCAGTCTTACTTTTAAGTGTCAATAAAACTGTAAGATGAGTTTTAAGGAAAGCAAAAAAGAGTTGAAGTTCTTCAGTGCACATCTTTGTAAATCAATCTGGGCACCAGAAAGTGCTTTCAAGTTCAGCCAACCTGATTTTTTTAAGGACAGAAATACTACTAAAAATATGATTTACTCCTAACTAAAGGAAACTGTTTTTCAGAAATAGAATTACATGACCAACTACAAAACTGATTACTGACTGACAGGGTGATTTTCATAATTCAGCAGGTGAAGCAGCTGTTTTCCCGAGTTAGACACCAGACAGCACCCTCAGCAATACACCTGCTGTGCTCGACATACTCATACAGGTCGTCCTGAAGAGGAAACTTACTTGCACAGCCAGCATATAAACTACAGCTTTCAACGATAAAGCACATCCATCTTGCTACAGGCCGAACAAAACATCACTTACTGGCCTCAAGTGGCTGCTGGGAAGGTTGAAAGCATCGGCAATTGCACACGCCATCTCATACTTAGTCATCTGTTCATTGCCAGACCAGTGAAATGTTCCTTTTACTGATGGGTCCTAGAGAAGAGGAAGGACTGGTTAAAAAAAGCAGCCAGCTAGCCCTCACAGTAATTCCTGGCCAAGAATCATGCAGAACAATTTTCTAGCAAGATGCTGTCCTGAAGGTCATGCAAGAGCAGCTCGCTGATATTATTGAAATGTCTCATGCTTTTTCAAAGAACACCTGATTAGAGATGAGACTGAGAACTGGTGGTACATATACCTGCTCTGACTTTTCACAAACAGTTTTTATTCTGTAGAATTAATAGGAGAGAAAGGAGCAAGCCAATAAACCAACGAAGGTCAAATACCTTGGGAGGAAGAACTCAGTTATTTGATACTATTCACTTACTATAAAAAAAAAAAAAAGTACCATACACATTCTGAATGTTCAACTGCAAATCAGGTGCAAGTCCTATCAAACAAAATAATTACACCATGCCTACAATATGAACGTAGTCCATTTTTTCAACATTACATGTATGAAAAACAAAGGCGGTTAGTTGATTTTATTACCTTGCAAAGGTGGTAAAATCTGAAGAAGCTGTGGTGAATGAACACTAAAGTATTCAGGTCGTGTGACTTGCTTTTGCTACTTCAGTGCTCTTAATATACTAAATAAGGGCACCTTTAAGACTTAGATTCAACCACCATATACTTTTTTTTTTTTCACTCCAAAAAGGCAATTTGTAAAAAGTATATCAGAAGTTAGGTATCTGCCTTTCTGTCATGTACATTAAAATACATAAAAAATTTTCAGAAGAATCTGTCCCATCAATTCACTCGCCTTTATTTGAAATACCAGAATACTGCAATACTACAGCTAGCCCTTTCATCCCTCCCAGTGTTTCCGAAATGCAAGAAGCAATGCAGGTTATATACAGTTCTCAGTTGGTTCAGAACCAAAGTCAAGAACTCAAACTGTTTTTATGGTTGAGAGGCTTGTTTCTTCAAACTCTTACCAGCATTCTCTTCTCTGCTAGCTGTCTGCAAACAGCTGCTACATCCTTGACATTAGTAGGAAATCTTTGTTGCCAGTGGTCCATGTTGGCAGATTTATTACTGAACTGCACTTTATCAAACATAACAGTCACAGTACTTTCCTCCAGTCTTTCTACCTCTCCATACAAAACAGGAACCCTCAGTACTGCAGCACCTAACAGAAAAATTATTAACATAGTTAGGAATACATACAAAGGTTGTAGCATAACCTGAAAAGTGGTTTGGAAGAGTCAAAATATATGTTGGTCTTACTAAGCATCTACAAATCACAAAGAAAATCCAATTATTGTGTTAGATCTAAGAATATAATCTTAAATTGTAACAATTAGAACAGATGATAAACACAAAATTTATATACTTATTTTCATTTATTCGGTTGATCTCCAAAAAGTTAACAAGCTTTCATTTAATACCATCAGAGAGGGAGGAAAAAAAAAAAAAAAGGCCTTGAAGTTTCAGTAAGAAGAAGAACAATTAAAAAAATTAAACAACCCAGCTGTGTTATACAGTTACACCAGCTCTCTCTATCCTCCCAGGGGCAGAGCAAGAACAAAAATTTCCACCAACCACAACCTGACACATTAAGGTATCAATTACTGACCAAGTTTTTTCACCCAGCATGCAGAAGCCTCCCGTATAAGGATATTACGTACAAGAAAAAAAGGCATGAATACTGCAATGAATAAAAAGCTTGATGAACAATCAACAGGCTTACAGAATGCCGCAGTAAACAATATTCAATCTCAAAATAGTGATTTGAGAAATTAAACAGCAAACAAGTGCAAAGAGAAGGATATTTTATGACCAAATACATCATACTAGTTTGTCTCGGCCATGAAGATTCAAAGTGCGTCTTTGAGGTGAAACCCAAGGCAGCTACAAGAAGTTCATTAGAAGTAATGCAGACATTTTTGCTTAAAGAAAAAAAGAACCACCTGAATCGGTCCTGAAATTAAAAGTGGAAGTCACCAAATCATTGCAATTCTTATAGATTTGTAAGAAAATGCCGTAGCTATTAGAAAGACAAAAAAAAGAGAAAGTTAACATAAAAACTAGTCACAAAAAAATTTAACGGAAAGAAGGACTTACACAAGAAAAACAAATACAATAAAACCCCAATATGAAGCCAATTTCCTGTTGCTGTTAATCCCCACGTTATCAATTTATACACAGTAAAGATGTTTGTCCTCTCTTTAAATACTAGTCAAAACCATCTATTTTCAGTATATTACAAGTATTTATTACTTGAGAAAAAGACTGCCCTGCTTTTGTTCTCAGAAAGCTGTTTGAGAACTGGACAGCACTGCCTTCATCACCAATGGTTCTGAAGACCTACTGGAACATTTTAGATTCATAAAGCAGGAGAATTAAATGTAACTTGTATTGCCTTCTAACTAAAGTGATACATATTTTTAAACATTATTTAAAAAATAATAAACATCATTTAAAAAAATGAATTATTAGTTGAGATTCTTGCATTACACAACAGCCATGGGTAAGGAAGTTCTTGACATCACTGCAGGGATTTGATACGACTGCCTGCCCCTTGAAGGAATGAGATCTTTTGTTGATGACAGATCGCTGTTCAGCCCCACTTGAATCCTCCCTGGATGGCAGCTGGCATGCCAGGCAACCCTCTTCTTCAGCAGTGATTTAGCTTAAGTTTAGCTTATGTAAGATTTTAGGTAGAATAAATGATTACAGTTTACTGTTTGATTTAGTACGCTGTCTGCTTAGTGTAGCACAAGTAGCTAGACTTACTGAAGCGCGAGGCTGCAGGCTGGGGATTTCCAGTTAGAAACTTTTTCAGTGCGTGCAACCTCCTCAGTCAAAACAAGGCCTCCAGAGTCAAGAAAACCCAGGAAAGTACAGAGGCTTCAAGGGTACAGATTATCAGCACCAGCTGTGCTGAGACAAGACAACACCCTGTCTGAAAGACAGTGAAGGAATCCCATGAGGGATTAGACCTCAGACCCAAATATTACTGCTGGACCAAACCACCGGGAGAGGAGCAGGTGAGAGGTCTGTAAGGGCACAGCTGTCCCGGGACTGTTCACGTGGGCCCTCTCCTCTCCAGAGCTGACCATGCTGCTGTATCCTTCTATGAAACTATTTATTCTATAAAATCCAGTACCTGAGAATGTGCTTTGGGCAACCCTGGAGTAAGTTGCCAGCTGGCATGGTCAGCAGGATGCCCAGATGGAAGGTGAGTGAATCAAGATAAACAGGATGAAACTTCAAAATCTCAGCTAAGTGACACAGGGAATCAAATGTGAACATACAATCCTTCAGCTATAAACCATACAACCCTTCAACTATAAGCATGTACAACCCAATTATGCCTCTGTATATTTGTTCCATGTACTAACAGTGTGACCTTGTCAAACTCTGTTAAGTTGCACCTTCATCTAAACACATANTTATAAAATCCAGTACCTGAGAATGTGCTTTGGGCAACCCTGGAGTAAGTTGCCAGCTGGCATGCCCAGATGGAAGGTGAGTAAATCAAGATNGCATGGTCAGCAGGATGCCCAGATGGAAGGTGAGTGAATCAAGATAAACAGGATGAAACTTCAAAATCTCAGCTAAGTGACACAGGGAATCAAATGTGAACATACAATCCTTCAGCTATAAACCATACAACCCTTCAACTATAAGCATGTACAACCCAATTATCCCTCTGTATATTTGTTCCATGTACTAACAGTGTGACCTTGTCAAACTCTGTTAAGTTGCACCTTCATCTAAACACATATTTTACCTAAAAAACCTCATTCACAACACAACTTTACTACTAAGTCTGTTAAGCTAACAGACAGGTAAAAATAAAAAGCCTCTCCAAAAACTGTGTGAGTGTATTCTTACCTTCATTATTTTCCAAGACTGCTTTTTCACCTTCCAGTTTGGTTTTACCATATAAGTTCAGGGGATTTGGTATGTCAGTCTCTTTGTAAGGAGGGCTTGTTCCATCAAATACATAGTCTGTACTAATGTAGATCAGAAACGCTCCAACTCCAGCTAGAAAGAAAATGTTTATACGTAGTCTAATGTAATTCATGCCTTTTGTTTGAAGTCTCAACAAACATTTCAACAAATCTTCCAAGGATCCCATCATCTTCTAGCCCCCTTCATTCCTGCTGCTTTGTCTGTTCACTAACCCTTCACACAGAGACATGTGCTACCCTTACAGAAAAAGGATTGACAGCCAGCTGACCACAGAAATAACATTCAGTGCTGAGTAACTTACTGGTATTTATGCCTTCATATAAATAATTGCAGTACTTTATAAAAAAACCCAAACACATTAGCTGGTTCCTTACCTGCCTCTTTGGCCAAGTTCCCTGAAGCAGCCACATTGAGCTGAGAAGCAGCGTCTGGTTGACTTTCTACAACATCCGGCCTTCTCTCCGCAGCACAATGCACTATAACATGAGGCTGGAAATTAAAACTAATTTTAAACAACCAACATTGGCAAGAGATGGCAGTTGCTCCCTAACTCTACCGATGAACTCCCTCAGGCACAAAGGCATTTCACCAAGTTGTGACAAGTACCAGAAGTAGTTTATTTTTAATCATGGCATTCTGAGGAACACAGTATCCTTAAGAAGTCTAAAAGGACCACGCTGCCTCAAGATACCAAAAACCCTGATCATGAATTTTGCAATTATGATCTTCAGCAGCTTTAACTTTACAGCAAGATAAAAGCTGGGTTTGTTTTTTCTCTTAATTCTGAATAATAACAACAACAATAATAATCTCATTCACAGACATAATAGTACTAAGAGCATTAGCCAAAGTATTTTTAGATAAGCCATTGGCACACAGCTTTTTCGCTATTTAAAGGAATTTCATAGAATGGCATCCTGTATATATTCCCTTTGCAAGTCAGACAGAAAGAAGAGTGAACTTACTGCACTGCATGCTACACAGTTATCGCTCTTGTGTTCAACTGTTCCTCAACTTCAAAAAAACCTGCTTCATATTATGATGTCAATAACTCACATTTTGCTTTTCCTTTCATCTACTCAAGGAAATGTGCTGACATGTACAGCTGTTCTCTTCTCTCTATGGTGATGACAGCAAGTTCAGAACCATCTGCACCCACAGAGCAAAGCTACACTCCAGATGTGGAAGAAAAGACAGTCACAGATTTTTTGAGTCCATCAGCCTGAACTAAAGCCACCCAGAGTGTCAGAACAGTACTATCAACTGATTACTAGACGTACAAAGTACCCTCTCCATCTACTTAATATTCTAGAAACTTACCTGAAAATCATGGATAATGCCATGAACTGCAGCGCAGTCCAGAAGATTAACCTGTTCAAATCTGGGCTGAGCTCTCCTGTACCCACAGCCAACTGCATTCCAATTATTTTGATTGAATTCTTTAAACACCGCTCTGCCAAGGAGTCCTGTGGCACCAGTAATCAAAACCCGCCTACTGGGAACATGGACGTCTTCCTAAGGAAAAGAGAACAGGGAAAGTTTTCTTTCTGAAGTTATTTATTACTGCTTTTTTCTTTAAAAAAGTATGCAACGCTACACGCAATGCTACTGTGCTCAAGAGCTTTCCTTGCCACATAATTTGGAGTTTCTCAGGAACACAAATATCTGGGGGCACCCATGTGGCACCCAGTCACATATTCAAACATTGTTTTCAAGATAATGAAAACAAATGTAAATGGGAAAGTCATTTACTTCCACAAGAGGGGAAAAGAAAGCAAACAAAAAGCAACCCCAAAACAATTATTTCAAGCTGCAGTATACTGCATGTATTTTTCTCAACTCTAAATCTTCAGGAAAAGAATGACATTGCCACCAGTACTGGATCAAAATTAATAACTTACATGTGGAGTTTCCTGAAAATTACACACTACAGCAAGTGATGTGTTTAAAGAGTTGCCTTGATCTTTGCTGTCAATTTGACCTCAGAACACACATTTATTTAGTTTCTTAAGGCTGTCCATGTTTCTCTGAAAAGCTTAAGTGAGAACATGCAAGTGCAGGGTTTGTTTTTTATGTGACATACTTTTTATCTTAGCAAAATCTGAACACAGCACCACAGGACAGATGTTCTACAGCCAAAGGGTACCCGCTTGTACCTTGTTGGAGAAAACAAAGCTGGAAGGTTCTCTGAAAATGTGACAGAATATCTTTAATGGAAGTAAACAACAGAAGACACATGTATAATATATAAAATCTAACATTTTCAAGCATCATTGAGCTAAGTCTGTTTACTCTACACATCGTAAAGACATGACATAAGGAGCACAACCTGAACTGAATAGTCACATTTTTTACCAAGTACAGTTTGTGGCAATTTGCTTGTCTGCAAAGGCTGACTTAGTCATCTGTTCCTAAGAAACCAAGATAAGCAATAGGTGTTTCCCGTAATTTCAACACAAAGGGACTACCAGAGTAAAGGTATTACACCTGGCTGGAACTTAAACACCTGTACACACAAACTCTGTCCCTATACACTGCCTTGCTCCTTTGCAGTGTCACCTAGCTGCAACAGCATTTCTTTCTCAGACCTAGTACCTACACACCACCACCACTTCCAAGTCCACAGGACCTCGGAGGTTCATGTTCCCACCACCACCGTTTGCAGGTGCTGTCGGAAGCTACTGCTGCTGCCTCACAGCTGCTCCCACACAGACAAGTGAATGCATATGAACAGCATCATGTTCCTCAGCAAAACAACCAGGACATCTCTAACAGTCACAGAGAAAAAATTAATTTCTGTCCGTTGCTTTGCTTGCAGGGAATTAATTGCACTCCTTTAGAAGAGAAGGCGGCAAAGCTCCATAGCTACTATATAGCATTACGTGTAGTTAACCAAAATCACATAATGGCTTAGAAACTTCTTTTCACTTCTGTTAAGAAATATAAAAGAAAATAAAAGTAAAAACAGTTTCTCAAATTTGGCTGATGTATTAACAACGTAATGAAACTAAAAGATAAGAAGGCTCATAGCTACCACTGTAACAACCCAGAAAACACATTTAGAATTTACAACAATTTTATTCTTTTTGTATAGCAACTACCTAAAAGACAACGTGAAATTCATGTTGTCCTTCTGCCTGTGAGTTCTACAAATACAAGTTCTTGTTCAGACTGGTTTATCTGATAAATGTTTTCCCCGTGCTGATTAACTAAGAAGCAATCCCTTTCAGTCAACAAACGAGCAACAAGTTCTCTTAGCAATTACTTCTGAATAATACCACCAAAAGCACATTTTAGGGCTTTGTAACGCCATAAATGCACATTTTCGAGCTCTGCAATTAAGTACCCCGTTTCTTTTTTGCTTTACCTGATCCTCACCACTAGAAATTAATGCAGTAAGAAATGATCGTACTCGCATATAAGCAACAACATAATAAAATAAAAAAGCAGCATTTACGCGATCTAAAGCTGCTCTGTAAACACTGCCAACATCGAAAAGAAAAGCATAATTTACAACAAATATAAAACGCGAAGCATTTCTGGGTGCAAAGCAAGACAGAAGCACTCTCTAGGCTGCCAGTGAAGGCTGGACGAGACAGGGCTGCGCTCGGTAACGCCGGTTTGAGGGAGGGAGCGGGCCCAGGGCAGCGGCAGGAGGGACCGGAGGAGCCTCCGGGAGGGCCCTCGCTCCAGCCCGCCCAACGGCCCCGCCACGGGTAGAGCCGAGCGGGCCCCGCGGGCACAGAACAGGGCAGAGAGGGGCCCGGCCCCGCCCCGCCGCGCACCTGCACCAGCTCGCAGCGCCCCGGCACGAAGCGGATCTTGAGCTCCTTCTCCCGGCCGACCATGGCGGCGGCTACCTGGGGGGCGGGGCCTCCGCTGCGGCCCGGGGCCCGCGGCGCGCGCTCCCATTGGGCCGCGCCTTCCGGCACCGCCCCGCGCTGCGCGCTCACTGGCTGAGGGGCGCCCAAGGGGGCGGGGCCACAGCGCGCTCCCATTGGGCCGCGGCCGCACTGCGCGCTGATTGGGTGAGGGGCGCTGGGGTGGGACCTAAGGGCGCTTAAAGGGGCCGCGAGTCGCCCCCGTGACCCAGGGTGAGGAAGTACCCCGTTTCTGGTGGAGCGGCCTTAGCACCCCCCGCCCCCTCAGCACCCCCCGCCCCCTCCTTCCCTGCCTGCAGCAGCAGCCGGCACGGAGATGCCGATGTTGCAGATGTATCAAAAAGCGAACGTGGTTCTGCCGCTGATGCAGGTGAAAGTCTCCGCGAGATTGAGAGAATTAACTGATAAGGTTAGCGGCAAGGGGTGTGTAATAGTTCTCTTGTCAGATCAGTCCATCAGAGAAGACAGAGCGGTTTTAGGTCAAGAGAGAACCTGGCTTTAGGCTGCGAGAGTTAATCGATAGGCCCAGTTGTCTCATAATAGAGAGAGATTTTAGGTCAGGTAATCACAGACCTTAAAGATCATCCAGTTCCGACCCCCCTGCCATGGGCAGGGACACCTCCCACTGCATCAAGCTGCCCAAGGCCCCATGGAACCTGAGCCTGAACAGCTCCTGGGCGGGGGCAGCCCCAGCTTCCCTGGGCAACCTCTTCCACTGTGTCACAATGCTCAGGGGGAAGAAATTCTTCCTAATATATAGTCTAAATCTATCCCTTTCCAGTTTATACCTATTCGCCCTTGTCCTATCACCACAAGCCTTTATAAATTGTCCGTCCACTTCTTTCTTGTAGCCCCTTTTGGGTACTGGAAGGTTGCTATAAGATCTCTTCAGTTTCTTCTCGAGGCTGAACAAGCCCAATTCACTGAGCCTGTTCTCGTAGGGGAGGTGCTACAGCCCTCTGATCATTTTTGTAGCCTACTCTGGACCCGTTCCAACAGTTCTATATCCTTCTTACATTGAGGATTACAGAACTGGACACAGTACTCCAGAGGAGGTCTCACAAGAGAGGAATAGGCCACTTCCCTGGACCTGCTGGCCACTTGAATTTTGATGCAGCCCAGGATACATTTGGCCTTCTGGGCTGTGAGCGCAGACTGCCAGCTCCTGTTGAGCTTCTTATCAACCAGCACCTCCAAGTCCTTCTCCACAGGGCAGCTCTTAATCATGTCATCCCCCGTCGAGTACTGAAAAGGGGGATGGGCCCAACCCAGTCTGAAAAGAGGCTCCAGACATGGTTGGATGACCAAAAAGAAAAGGAGCATTTACACCACTCTTTGTTTAAAATTAGTGTATAGATATAATCCCTGCAAATCAGCACTGAATGGTAAAGTAAAATATTATTGTCTTTGCTTCAAAGACTTTATCCTTTTCAATATTTTACCAGTGAACATGTGTTACTCACAACTCAGGAAGGGGCTGCACCTGGCACATGTTCCACAGCAACTCCTACCTTTAAATTTACAACAGAGGGAAAAAAACACTGCATCTCTAAGCTGGCTTTAGCTTTAGCTTTATATAAAAGTAAACCTCCCCAGGAAAGGGGCTGCCTTGGAGACAGCAGGCGTTGCTTATCCCTGGAAGTATAAAACCATGCATACTACCTTTATTTTTTAAATGCAAGTCTTTGCCATAGCATGAAGCTGTACATGAAGCTTCATAATGGAATACTTTAACCCTGTATAAAGGAAAGGGCTGCCTTTCCTCTAGAGAGAAATCAGATAATCTGCAAAGAAATGAATCACATCGTAGAGCCAATGACCTTAACTTGTGAAACAACAGACATTTACAGGACAGAAAAAAGGTCCCTATATAAACCAGCTTTGCTAGTTTCCACTTTCATGGGATACAAATGCTCTGGTTTTCCTTATAATAAGCTAAGAACATGTACTTCCCTTCCATTAATCAGAATTCTACTAAAAATACCTGTAATTCACAACCTGAACTATAGAAGAAAACTACAGAAGGGAATAGTGAACAGGGCAGCAGCACTGAGTCTGCAAGTCTCCCTCTTCCTCCCCACAAAGACTGGAAGAGCTGACTGCACATCTCACCAGTAACAAGATGGAAACAGTTTTGACTTCTAAGGTTAGAGCAGGAGGACAATAAGGAAAGCACTAACAGCATTGACACTGGAGTCCCACCCTAGATCCATAAACTGGCCTGTAAAATATCTTAACAATGGTTACAAAAACTACGTGCAATGTTATCTTTGTAACAAAAGAGGCTTTTTAGAAAATTACTTACATGGAATTCAATAGCATTCTAGATCGTATTTTCAATTTATCATCATTACATTTATTTTATGTAACACCAATTTGTAGTCAATACCACAATCATTTAAGCATAATGCACCACCAGGTGACTAAATGCACCACTCATTAAATCAACATTTTAGACTAATTTGCAGAGACTAAAGCACAATTAAGTCTCTCTCCACTCCTGTTGGCTTTTCCCTCAATTCTGTAATCAAAGTTTGGCAGCAATCTACTAAGATAAATATCCAGAGCCTTACCTGCTCCATGCCCACCAGCATTTCAGGCATTGCCTCAAACTACAGAGGGAGTTTTCAGCCTAGGAAATTATAGCAGTTCAACTGCGCATTAGTCCCTTTGTCTGCTTTTGCCTGCGGAGAGCACATGGACTGGGAGAAGCAATAGCTCGGTTAACCTTTGAAACCAAAACGCTAATCCAAGCCCCGTATCACGTGGGGCTCGGAATCCTGTTAAGCTTTTGGGTTATTCCCAGTGGTACCATTTAAGCAGCTCAGTACCAACCTAAATTTTGACTTTGTAACAAGCAGCATGAGCAAGTGCAGCCATTGTGTATAAAACACATTCAAAGCACTCCCACAGAGTCTTGGGCCGTCTCCTTTTTATACTGAACAGGAGGAGGGCTCTAATTAGGTCAACCCAGTTCAGGATTGTAGCTGCTCTTCCTTTCACTTTTAAACACAGAACAACCCAGCTCTTGCTATAATACAGGGAGATAGGCAAGCAGAGGAATAATTCATGGATAAACTACATGTTTTTAATATAGAAAGGTACACTCCACAAGATAAAAGTAATTTATTCCTGCAGTGAATACTTAAAAGTCAGTTAAGCGACCACTACCAAGGTTCCAGTTTTTAATAGGCATTTCTTGTGCACGAAACTGCAAAATACACTCAGATTGAAGTTGACTCAAAGCACTCCCTTTCTTTCCCCTTCTCTCCCCAGTCTGCTCTGCATCACTTATCTGTACTTTAGAGCTAAGGCAACAGCTGACACTTCCCTAAGGCCAGCATAACCATTGGCAGGATTTCCCAGTTTTTTGTCAATAGAAGAATGCTCGTGCTCCTCTAAAAGATTTTAAAGGACACTGGGAAAACTATGAATTCAGCTAGAGAGTGAAAGCTGCATGACAAAAGCATATAGCCAGCATATAAGCACAGTCTTATTCTATCTACAGTGTTTTGCTTCCTTTCTCTACTTCCATCCTTTATCAAACTCCTATTGACTTGATGAAGGACATAAACACCAAAAATGAGGTTCCAATTAAATCATATCTTATCTCAGTGTGTCTTACTATGTTTGGGTTTTGCTGAATCTTCTGTTAAGATTTGGTTGCCCTAATCTCTCTTGCCATGATAGACTCAGATGCATTTAAAAAAAAAACCAAAAACCCCAAAAAACCATGAACACATAAAACTAATGAAGTCTTCCTTTCTTTCAGCACAACAGCTCTCGATCACATTGACATTTTATAGAACAATTTTGGCTTTAATATCCCCTCATGATCAGAAAAAGCACTCAAAGTGTGCAACTTGCAACAACGATACGTGAAAGACTCCATCTTATGAGATAAACTCTGCTATAACAGCTGTAGTGTGTTACTTCTTCCATTTTCAAAATTTTTTACAGCTTTTCACCAACTCTACGTCTTTTCTTTTGTCCCTGCTGCTCACTTCATGGAGTTTGGTTTCAGGATTTCTACAAAAACCACATTCTCAAATCAGATCAATGCACACCATTGTCTACAGTTTTCTTTTATCCCACCTAAATATTTCAGACAAAATAACTTGTGTCTTTTTCTCCACAAGAAAAGACAACTCCAGTGTTTAAATCTTTCAGCAACTTCCTCAATAAAATATTCCTCACAGCACTTTAGGCAAACTGCTAAATTGAACAAAAAGTATTTTCTCAATTCAAATATCTGAAGGTCATCTTCCTTGGTCCTTAGAATTTCACATCATGCCAAAGACACACAAGGAAGACAATAATAGTTATCAGTTCTCCACCTTTTTAAGGGGCAGTACATTCCACATGCCAATCTCTCTGCAGGACCCACAAAAACACAGTTGCATAGTCAAGTTCCGATGTTTACTTTTTATTTAAGAGAAATCCACAGGACACCAGAGTCAAAGGGAACTGCAGGCTTTAGGTACCACAGTTCATCTTAAACAATTTCTTTAAGGTTAGAGCATACACCATCTGCAAGGCAAAACTTACACTGAGCAGTGTTGTAGAGATTTAGGACTAAAACGTAAAACTTAAGGTAAGTTGCACAACATAGTTTGATATTGGTTTCTATCCCTCATTTATGAAGGAGATATATTCTCTCATTTAAAATGTTTACTGTGCTAGACAGCTCTTTATTTTCCATGCAGTTAAACAGCTTTCACCTTGCCAAAATCCAACACTTGTACAACAAATGCACATACAGTAACTATCTTCCCACCCAATTAAGACAAGTAACCTTGTTATTGCCCTTCACATAGCATTGATCAATTAAAAAAGCTGGCAGCAAAGATATGACAATTTAAGGGTCCAGTGAGCACAGCATTTATACAATAAACATTTCTCTTAAGACACTACTTAGCCACAGTATGCAAACATTTAGGTAAAAGCAGTCAGATTGAGGGTGAACTGAAAATCCTCTTCTGAAGATGAGCAGCTGCAGTTTCTAGCCCTTGGACTGACACTACCATGTCCTGAATATGGATCCCACT
Source organism: Piaya cayana (assembly GCA_013389865.1). Lineage (NCBI taxonomy): Eukaryota > Metazoa > Chordata > Aves > Cuculiformes > Coccyzidae > Piaya > Piaya cayana. Next base: position 271,904 of record WAAB01023394.1, on the reverse strand, counting down.
AATAATACTGAAAGTAACTGTACAGTCCAGTTCTCTACTATGGAGGTGTTTGAGGGAAAAAGGTCTCCTGGCAGCCTCGCTACCATTAGAATTAAAACAACCATAAACAGCAAAATCAAACATGAAACAAACATCATAAAAACACAACAAATCTTTGTTAAAAACAGCTTTAATTTGTCATCCTTATTTTCTAAGGCTTATTTAACCTCTTCTGAACTTAAGCTCTTCTGCTCAAAACAAACTTAGGTACCTTTAGCATACAGAAAACCCAGTAAAACAAGAAACACTTGTCTGAGTAGACAAATACAATGATGTTACCAAGAGTCTGGAACGCAGCCACCTGTGGTTTCTCAGTAAAAGTATGATCTTCCTAAAATCGTCGTCATTTCACACCATTTCTCTGGTACTCCTACTAATTTGTGTTGTAGAGAGCATCTAAGTTCATGATGAACAAGTAGTCTGTTGAAACCTTCTATAGTATATTAAATTACTGGGCAATTATGTTTTCTTTCAACACCAAGTAGAGGTTAAATTCTGTTTTTAATACCTGCAAGGGAAAAACATTATTAAGTTTGGGTTTTTCACTATTGTGTCCATTTCAAGTAATTATTTTGTCCTCAAGGGGAAGAAGGCACTAGACTCCACCTAACAGGCAAGCCAGAACTTCAGACCCTGAAATAAACTGTACAACAAGTGTCTGGTTGAGATCTATACTCTGCCACACTCTTCTATGCTGCTTTCCTTTGTGCACACCTGTGCTCTTGCCAGCTTTCCCTCCACTCCAAACTCAACTGAAGGCCTTTTGCAGCTAATGAACCAGGGCTTGAAAGGAAAAACTTTAAAGCAAAAACTTTAAAGCAATGTTATTTGGTAACAGACAGTAGCAAAACAAAGTTCACATCCTGTGAGATAGGCAAACCAGCTGATTTTCTGCAACACACTCCTTCCTCTTCTACACTCAAACTCGCTCAGTTGCCTGAGCATACATACTGCCTGCTCTGGCCAGGCTACGAAAAACTGGGCTGTAAAGCACAACAGCAAATGGTACAGTGGAAGTTGAGAAACACAGATGCTTATCTCCCTTCCTTTCCCAAGTGCAGCAGACTCAGCAGGACTGCTCTACTTAATTTCAGAGGTACAAGGACATAGTCACATCAATATCTAAGTTTACCTTCTTTAAGAGGCGTTTTTGGAGGAATATTTTCCTTGCTGTTATGCTGGAAAGCTTTGGAAGGATCAAAACGTCTGATGCCCTGAATTGCATTTAGTTGCTCCTGAAGATCTCTGCTGGTTTGCTTTTCTTTTGCTAGCAATGCACGCAGTTTTGAAACATCCTAAAGGAAACATAATAAATGGGAGTCAGATTAAGAACAGGAGAAAAGCCTGCTTTATTTTTTAATGTTAGAGCCCTTCCTAGTAGCACTAATCACACACAGGCAAGCGCAATTACTGTTTATGGTAAAAAACAAGCCTAGAGCAAACAGGCAGGTGCAGAGAAACTAGCGCCACAGTCTAATTTGCTAACACAACTAAGTAGTACAGCAGCCCGAAACTTTCAGGTGCTACTTCCAGCAGATAGTTTACTGAATACAGAAACTCCAGAACAGGTAAGGAAATGCAACCACACTAAGAGCAGAAGAAGTTACTTGCACTAGTGATCCCTCTGTTCACGTATTCATATATTCAACTGAACACAAAACAAATACTCTTGATTTTTCTGGAAGCCTGTGGCTTGTTCTCATTTAGCTCCTGAAGGGAATTCAAGAACCATGGAAAGCAAATAGTTGGCAGAATTAGTTTAAGTATTTAAAGCAACAAAGGAATTCACAAAATAAATAATTTAAAGATTTGTAACTTCATTCACAAACCTGCTTCAGGTGAGTATTTTCTTCCTTCAACTTCATAACATGTTTGATTTTTTGCTTCTGGTTCTGGTGGCCAAGGAGTTTGGCATAAGCTTCACTTAGTTTGTTCAGTTCTTCTTGGGCTGCACCATGCTCATTTAAAAGTGCATTCTTCTCTGCTTCAAAAGCATCTAGTTGTTGCTGAAATGCACATTGTATGTTTTAGAAATCTTGCTATTAAACATGGCTTTTTACAGGTTTTCAAATGGTACCAGCTGGCTCAAGGGACAGTAACCTAGAAACCACTGCAGGATACATGCCTCAGAATCGTTAAGAGCATGTTTACTTATTAAGAGTAGAATTTGAGTCAACAGCACAATGCTTAGGTCAACAGATTACAATAAACATCTAGTTCATAACACACCTGAAAAGGCTTAGCTTTGTTGTGCAAATCTTCATACAGATTACGCCACATCTTGATCTCTTCTTTTAAGCTAGAGGTCTCATCTTCACTTACACTTTTCCTAAAAAGCAAGAAATGGAGTTTCATTGTGTTCTGTGTTAGCTCTCAGCACTTCCTCACAGGAGAGCTCTGACGAGCTATAACAAGCAGATCTAGTTTGAGGAAAGTCACCTTGATCTTTCCACTTCAAGTTTTCTTTTCAGATCTTCAGTTTGCTCTTCCAGTTCTCTTATTTGTGCAAGGCAAGACTCTCTCATTCTCTCTGTTTCTGCTTCTTTCAGTGCAAGCTTAGTCTGGACTTCCAACAGCATCCTGCGAAAAATATCATCCATCCTTAATGAACCCTTAATTTTTTTTTTGCACTATACTAAGTCTTAACACACAACTAACTGACTGAAAAACCATTAGTAGAAGAACAGAAATAAAGATTTGCACAAGCAGCGGTACACAAGAAGAGCAACGCAGAACGCAATCAAGTTTAAGATGTACATTATTTTTAACTTCTCCTATGAGGAAGCAAGTAGTGCTTGACAAGTAAGAAAGAATCATGTTTCTTACTTCTAAGCGTGCAATTCCAGCAACTTTCAGTGGAAGATGCTTTATTAGTTAGATTTTGCATTCAGAGTTTGCTTAAGCACAAATGATGAGTCAAGACTATTGAGTGTGAATATACTCAATGGTTCAAGAACTTAATGCGCTGCCCTCCTCCAACCTCAGCTGCTGGTTATACCACCTAGGTGGAGGCTAAGAATCCCTTCCCTGCCACACCTCACCAGCAAATCAAACTGGAAAAAAACTCTTGAGCTGCTTTCCTTTTACCAGCTCTAATGGAATCAGGAGACAACGTTAAGCAGGTATGGAGAAAAGAAAGGGCAATATCCTGGGCAGCCCAAGTGTTTTAAATTAAGGTCAGGTAAGCTGTAGTTGTCCTTTGGACANCCTTCCTGCATGCCTTGCATACTTGGCAATAAAACCATTTCTTAAATACTTACACAACTTGAGTATTTTGAAAAGATCTGCAATAACTGTAGGAAAATGATGTTGATTCACTACAAGTGTTGAGCCTAAACAAAGTCTTTTTTCAAAAGATTTTAGTGCAAAGAACATCATTACTAGTCTCAATGAGACTTAAGAGCATTTCAGTATTCTAATTGGTTTCACTTTGGAAGGGAAAAAAAACAAACCACACAAACAACAAACCCCACACCTTTTCTNAAGTTTAGAGGCATTTTATAGAACCAGGAGAGAGCTGGGAATATCAGAATTGCCCAATTCATTTTGGCCAAATATGCATTTTTGTGGCTGAGCAAGAAAATTTATCCACATAAAACAGTTAAAGATTAGAGCACAGTTTTTGACTTAAATTAAGCTTCCACTTCAGAAGCTAGCTAGGAACTACATTAGGAGAAGTGGGGGACACCTCTACACTGCTGCTGGACACCAAAACAAGTCGTTAGCTAAGGGCCTAAGACAACTTATCAGTTGTTACTACTTGTCAGCTCTACTTATCAGTGTGGTGCTTCCTATCAGGCAGAGAGATGACCTTTGTCTACCTCACTGCAGTGTCGTAACTTATGGATGGTTAATTGGCGTCTGCTTGTGAGCAGAATTAGAGGTGAAGTTATTCAGTTTGGCAAAGGGTGAGCTTTGCAATAATTATTTGTCTGCCTGCCTCCATGGATCTGATTTGCGCAACAGTCACTTAAACTGGTATTTCTGATGAAGACAATATTCTAACATATTTCAGTTAAATGCTTTCCTTTTCCTACACGTTCTATGCAGAAAAAAAACCAACCATCAGTCTAATGCACAATTTTTCTAATGCATATAAACCTAATAAATGTTATCTATCTATATATTCAACCCTTTGCACTGGGAAAAGAACTGAAAACTTAAGCTTATACCAAATACTGATTTTATTTTGTAGAGCACCATGTTAAGTTCCAGTTTAGAAGGCAGGCCTTAACTGGCATTATTTAGCCAAAACAAATAGGTTTGTCTAGTACCTTGCACATTCTTCTTTTGCTTTGTTTTTGGAGCGTTCTGCCTCCTGAAGCAGTTGCAGATGATCTTGGCATATTTTTTTAAGGTTGACAGCTTCTTCTTGGAGAGAGCTGTTCTCCAGTTTAAGACTGCCTATTTCTTCAGCTGTTGTCTTCTTGTAGCTTGTATTGAAATACAAATGAGAAAAATCTTATTACTTTAAACAAAATAACATGTTCAGGCCTTACAAGAGCAACATAAGTTCATGGTAACAAGTATAAAACACTTCATAATCCAGAGATACGACACTGTTTTGGCACTGATAAATCCCAAGCTGAAAAAAACCCCAATACAATTCTATAAAGCCATACACAGAAATTGTGCTATACAGGTATTTCCACATTATGGCAGATACAGCAAGTCTTTTGCATTCCATTTATCTAAAGCTTATTTTAAACACCAGAAGACCTACTATCTGCAGTTTGCATTAGCAAATATTCCACTTGATCCTTCCTGCATGCCTTGCATACTTGGCAATAAAACCATTTCTTAAATACTTACACAACTTGAGTATTTTGAAAAGATCTGCAATAACTGTAGGAAAATGATGTTGATTCACTACAAGTGTTGAGCCTAAACAAAGTCTTTTTTCAAAAGATTTTAGTGCAAAGAACATCATTACTAGTCTCAATGAGACTTAAGAGCATTTCAGTATTCTAATTGGTTTCACTTTGGAAGGGAAAAAAAACAAACCACACAAACAACAAACCCCACACCTTTTCTACACCAAATACTGAGTACGTCATTACACTTGATTTCTACTCCAACAAATCAATTGTTTAATGCCATATCAAATACTCCATCACAGATTCTCTGCTCAAATACTGTACCAATGCACATACACAGTGTAAAGTACCAAGGCGCATGAAAAAAAGAGAGCGTTGTCTTGTAATCTCACAGATAATCCCTGTTCTAGATTTTAATTAAATTGAAGTACCTTTCAAACTCAGCAACTGTCTGTCCAAGTTTACGCAGCGTATTGCTATGCTCTTCTTGGACTTGCAAAACAGCACTGCTGTGCTTTTCATTGATATGCTCCAACTCAGCGTTCTTCCTAAAATAAAAATTAAGCATAAGATAAAATAAGTCTAAACACATTACTGAATGCTGTTACCCATTACAAAAGTCTTGCAGTAGCAGCAATTAATTAATTCTAACAAACCATAAACTTGTCTGTCGTAACTACAACTACAAATACAAAAACAACCTTCACAGCAGATTAAAATAAGCATTTCCCCCACAAACTTACTTCCACAGACAGTTACAAGAATAGACTGAACACTAAAACTGAACTCCTCACATGTGAAAGGAAGAAGTGACTTGCTTGAACACCTTGACTAGTCATTGCCCTTCCCAGGGCACAAACATCCAATACATGCACACGTAGCTCACCCTTCACAGCAAGGTATTATTACTACAATACAGGCATTTCAAGCAAGTCTCGGCACACTAATTAAATGGTTTCAATTTAAGAAAACGTAGAACTGATTCAAATCACTTAACTAGATTAGATCCAAGCACTATCAATAATCAACATCCAGCCAGGAATAAGCTCATTTCTCTATAGGTCTCTAAAACCTGAATTAGACACAGGAACTTTGTACTTTTCTACTACTGATTTGACATTTTTCCTTGCAAAGCTTTAGAATCAGGAAGCTCATTTCACAAACCCTTTGAGCTTGACTTCCATCTGTGCAAGTTCAAGAGCTTGAGATTTTATTTCTTTTTCCAACCGCTTCACTATCTTTTCAGCTGTCTTCTCCTTAGCATGTAACTTATTCAGCTCTTCCATTGTATCATTAAGCTCTTCCTCAAGAGCCCGTCTCTCGCTTGTTACTTCCTCTTGTAACTCAAGTAATTTCTGGTGCATCGATGCAGACGACTCCTGCACAACAGAGGAGCACAGACTTTAAAACCAGCAGTACTTTTGTAAACATTAAAAGCTTATTTGCAGTGATCAGTATTGAAAGCACAAGGATAAGGTCAAATCTACAGGAGGAACCAATCATGGCAGCTATGATCCTTAACAGCCATTGGACCACAGGTAGTTTCTGCTGGCCAGCACCCACACATATATTCCGCACGTTAGACCACTATAAATACAACCATCTCGCACATAACCAAAATCAGAACCTTTAGTCTAAAAATAGACTAATAACTGGCACTGATTTAAAGTTTATACTTGCCTTCTCTTGCTGCAGCTGAGAGACCACCTCCTCATGTTTCTGAAGCAGTTTTTGGTGTTCTTGTTCTTCCCGACCAATCTTATTTTTCAGGTCTTGTATTTCTGCATTCATACTCAGGAACTTTCCTTTACTCTCACACAACTGTTGCTCTGCATAGAGATATTGTCAAAGTTAACACAAATGCCCTACTCTGTCTTTGAAGAACTACAACATATATTCTTCATAGTACTTCTACTCTAGCTTTACAGTTAGTTAGGCAAGGGTGAAAAAAACCCAAATCAAATAAACCCTGACCAAAACCCTATCTTTAAGCAATCTGGAAACTCCTCAAACCGAGTGAAAATGCACCATTTTAAATATAATTTCAACAGCAGGAATCTTTGGATCAAGCCTCCATCAGAACAGCTGTATAGCTGAGTTAAAAACCTAAATGATTTCCCCAAAGCTTCTTTCACGTGATACTAACACACAGAAGCCAACCGGTACACAGAAAGTGAATATCGGTCTCGGGTTGCCAGGTTGCTGATTTCAGTGAAGAGGAAGAAGTCAGGCGATGAAAAATTCCCTAGACACATTCCAAATACCTCAATGAACTCGTGCAGAAGCTGCCAACAGCTGATTGAGATAATCTTGTACTGCTTCTCAATAAAAAGTAAGGAACAAGTAGTTTTTATTCAGTTTACAGATTAAAGCCTTTCCTATTATTTAAGCAACTTTCATCTATACTGTCTACCTGAGTAAACCTCTATGGAAACAAGAATGTACACTTAAGAGATGTCAGATTCAAGGTAGTTTCTGTAATTGTTAGAAATCCACCTAGCTGTTTTCAACTGGAGCTCCAAGACAGAATTTTTAATATGGAACAAACCAGCCTAAAAGGCCATTTTAGTACAAACGTATTTGAGATGTTTAAAGACAGAGGGATCCCACATCATGCAAGCAGCAGATAAGCATTAACAATTACCTTTTTCTTGTTCAAGTGATTGACACCTTTCATTAAGTTCTTTTATCAGTTTAAATGATTCTTCCTCCTTTGTTTTAAGGGTATCCCTCAGGATCCCGATATCTTGGTCTTTCTTTATGATTGTCTCCTCCATCTCAGCAACATCTAGTTTGTACTTCTCAACTGCTTCTGCAACGCTGCTGTAGGACAGAAGTCAGATATCTGTTACCACTTAATTCTTTTTGTAAGCATATACCTAATCCCAGAGAAACTTTATCTCTGAGAAATGCTTATAAAGGTTGATTTCCAACAAGAATACATCCTTCACCTACTCTCCCAGACAAGTTTTTGCACCTTAATATATGTTAAGTAAAATCAAAGCACTGATGTTTTATTCTAAAACAAACTCACACTATGACATACACAAAATGCTAATATTTAATTAAAACAAATAGTCACTACAATTGATTTAGAGATGACTGCTACATCCAGTTTCTTCACAAAGCAGAGATTTTGCATGCACTGTAACTAGATTCCACAAGAATAAACAGAACCTTAAGATACACAGCCTCTTAATGCTTAAACTGGCAAGGGAGAAGAGTGAACAAGTTAAATGTAAATACTTCTGTATTGCCACCATGTTCTGAGCCATGGATACATTACTATGAAGACTAGACAGTTTTGATCAGTAACAAAGCACTGGATTAGTAAATTTTACAATCAGACCAATGCTCATACGTACATAATTCATTACAACACTTAAATGCAAACGGGAGGACTACAAAATTCACTGGAAGCCAAGTCAGAGGGTTTTTTTGTCCTACTGTACATGGTTTCACAAGCAAGTGCTAAAAGTCACTACTGCCAGTACCTTACAAGAAATTGATTTAAATTAATTGATGTACAGGTAACTCAAGCTAAAAATACAATTTCAATACCCTAATATTAAACTCCTCCACAGTATTTCTTAGCACAGAGACATTTAGGAAGATGATAAAAATAATTTTACCTTTCCTTTTTGTGGAAAAAAATCCCATTTCTTTCCCTACTCTGTTTTAACACCATTAAACAAATTTGTTGCCAAGGTTCTACTTCACTAGTCATAAACAAGAAAGTTTTACTTCACCCAGTCCAGCTCAAGAACAATGTGTTGTTACCTGAGCTCTGTAATATATTCAAGGAGCTTTTCAGTGTCAGACTTCTCTTCAGCTTTCTCTCTCGCCGTAGCAGACCTAAAACCAGCAAGTTTACATGATGGATGCGTTAAAATAATTCAAAGCTACTTGTAAGCTATCTCTTTACAAATAAGCACATTAAAAAACAAAACCCTAAACAAAAAACCATCAAATCACTACTTGGTAATAAAACATACTTCTCATATTACAGTTCAGCTGCCAAACTTACTTCCTCCAATGATGATTCTACCTTCTTTTATTATCTGTTCAATATATCTTTTTCATTTGTGGTAAAGAATTTGAGCCAGATGCTATCACAAACAAGCATGCTAGAACAGCTGTATTAGGTAGACAAATGCATTGCCTCCCTTCGTGAATCACTAACTGCATCGTTATGTTCGTATATTTTAACTCAGACATAAACATAAAAATTCTGATCATACTTGACACGGTTGGATGTTAATTAAATGCTGAAAACATAATGAGGACACAGCAGTAGCCATCCTGCAAAATTGTGGCAAAACATACATTTTCAAGGTCACTCTGCTTAGGTCACCATCCTCAGAAACAGCCTGTGTCTTAGTGCACTGATCCTTGGTGCAGCAGATAACATGATTTGGGCAGAACAGAAAACATTGATTTGGAACTCTCTGTTCCTACAACGAGCTGCTACAGCCAAGACATCTTGCAGTTGCCTTGCTTCAGAAAACGTGGCTACTACAACGTAACTCTGAAGGCACCACAGCTGCTCTCCGCTGCACTTAGTGGAGAACATACACGTTCATCAAATCTGTGTCAAATACCTGGCTACTTCTTTAGTATCTCAGCTCCCGGTCCAATGCTTTTTAATTTTTGCTTGTTCCTAACTTAATAGTGTGAAGGACCAGATACTAAGGTACCTTGTTCCAAGACAACCCAACCACTCTTCTCTCAAGATGCTCATCTTCCCTCCCCACCTAATACCTAAGAAAATCCCACCCATACCACAGGGGAAGACAGAGGTTTGAGATTATATGGTTTCACTTCTAGAAAAAGGTTAAATACCCTCAAGGAGCAATATTTCCTATGTTCATTTTAGAAGAAGACAGCAGCTCCTAAACTTGAATCTGCCAAATTTATTCCAGACAAAAAACTAATAATTTTTGTTCCTTCTGAGTAGGGAGACAGCCTTTATTTTCCCTAAACTATGTGCTTACTGTAAGGTATAAGCATGAATTTAGAACTACGATATAATATCATATAAGTAAATCTTCCTCACTACTTACAGTTTTTCTTTTAACTGTGTCACTTTTCCTTTTGAATGCTCTAGATTCCTCTGCACTTCCTGCAGCTTCATTTCCATGTCTTCCTGCTTTGCAAGTACAGCCTTAAAACAAAAAGACAAATATTAACACCAAAATCAGATTTAGACAAAAAAACCATGGCCTAATAGACAACAGTACTAGACAATCAATTCATAACTGTAGTTTAATGATAGCACTTGAGCACTTGCTACTATGACAAAAGTAATTCAAAGTATCCCTCTCTAAAGGTAAAAGCAACCACTATCACCCAAAACCAACAAACATCTTAGAGCTTCAAACTACACCTAGGACTACTGTTCTTTTAAATATTCTGATGAACAGACAGATATTATAAGAGAAGTGTTTCTAGACTTCCTTACATGACCTCATACTTACCCTGGCCATCAACAGCAAAAAAATAACATGGACTCTGATCTCTTTCCCCATTTCCACTCTACAGAAAATGTAAGAAGGAGCCAAGTTGAGGACAGAAGCAAAGCATGATTTGCATTTCTGTTCAAAGCCCTTTACTGACTGTTTCTGAACAGCTCGGAATTAGTATCCTGCATGTTACCAGTGGTCATACCTTCTCCTTAGCATCCCTCTGGTTTCTAAGCTTCATTAACTCCATGCACAGGCTGCTCATTTTCTTCTGCACACCATCTTCAGACAGCTTATTAGAGACAAATATAAAACCAATAAGCAAAACCCCTTCATATGAATTACTTCTCACGCGGTGCTTCAGAAGTGTCACCCTCCCACCCACAACACTGATCTCTACCTGCCCTTGAGACGGGTGACACCACATCCCACTCTGTCTTTGGACAGAAGCACACAAGTTGCCTAATCAGACAGGAGGGATAACAGCAGGTCAAGTTTCCTCTTGCTCAGGGAACTTAGCAGCACAAGAAAAGCAAATATGTGCTTATTTGGCTGAATACCTTTGACTTGAGTACTTCATTGGTTCTTGTTAGCTCCAGAAGCTGTTTTTTTAGGCATGCAACATTGGCCAAAAGCGATGTTTTCTCCTGAACTGCTGCACTCAGTTTTGCTTCAGTCTTGGCAAAATCCTCATCCAGAGCCCGAAATTTTTTATCCTGCTCTCCACGTTCTCTCACTAGTGCACGAATCTAAAACAAAAGAGGTATTTTCTTGATTTCCCACTTTTATACTTCAATAGCTTCATTAGTTTATGCCTGTGGGTTTTTTGGAGAAGCTAACTATACAGCCTGTATTAAACTCCTTTCAGAACATGCATCTGTACACACAGAAGTGTATAACTGCTGGACAGGGAAGCCAGGAACACAGTGTTTCCCTCCACCATGGGAAGTGAAGCCTTAACCCTTTAGCACTTGTGTGATGGAATAAAATTTTTTAAAAATCTCTTAAAAGCTGCAGTTTGAGGCTCTGGCCACTCACACCACTTTCTAAATTCCTCTCAATGGTCCACTAACAGGGAACCTTACATACACATTCCCTATGGACCCAAGGCAACTAAGTAAAGGTTCTATTTCTGTTATGAAAGTGAGAAACATTCCAGGACTGCACTCAAAGTATTCATACCTCCTTCTCCAGTGCCTTCTGCTTCTTTTTCTCTTTCATAAGGAGAAGATCTTTCTTAGGCCTTAGAGTTCCATTAGCTGGCTTTTGAAAACAGATGTATTAGCAGTATTTCAACTAATATCTAGCAGTATCCTAGTTTAATAACGCAGTCAAAAAGAACACTGGAACCCTCCATATAGACAACACTATTAAACACACAAACCAAACAGCACACATGCACCTCCCACACATACAGCAGACAAGTAGCAAGCTAGGATGGCTTTTAGGATGGGTTTTAATACTATACTCACTCATAATCACTATTACAGGAAGGACATAACGAAAACTTAAAGTGTTATCATCCCCTAGACTCCACAAAAGCCAATTCCATCTCTTAACCATAGGTTTGTTTGCAAAATTTCATTTTACATCACAAGTACTAATACAGTAGATTAAGTCAAAGGGTTTTTCCTAGTTTTCAAAAAGGGTTTTTCCTTTCTTCAAACTCCCATCCTTATACACTGCCCAGTGAACCTGTATNATACACATTCCCTATGGACCCAAGGCAACTAAGTAAAGGTTCTATTTCTGTTATGGAAGTGAGAAACATTCCAGGACTGCACTCAAAGTATTCATACCTCCTTCTCCAGTGCCTTCTGCTTCTTTTTCTCTTTCATAAGGAGAAGATCTTTCTTAGGCCTTAGAGTTCCATTAGCTGGCTTTTGAAAACAGATGTATTAGCAGTATTTCAACTAATATCTAGCAGTATCCTAGTTTAATAACGCAGTCAAAAAGAACACTGGAACCCTCCATATAGACAACACTATTAAACACACAAACCAAACAGCACACATGCACCTCCCCATGGGAAGTGAGACAAGTAGCAAGCTAGGATGGCTTTTAGGATGGGTTTTAATACTATACTCACTCATAATCACTATTACAGGAAGGACATAACGAAAACTTAAAGTGTTATCATCCCCTAGACTCCACAAAAGCCAATTCCATCTCTTAACCATAGGTTTGTTTGCAAAATTTCATTTTACATCACAAGTACTAATACACTAGATTAAGTCAAAGGGTTTTTTCCTACTTTTTAACCAACGCTTCTTCAAACTCCCACCCTTATACACTGTCTGGTGAACCTGTACNAAAAGCCAATTCCATCTCTTAACCATAGGTTTGTTTGCAAAATTTCATTTTACATCACAAGTACTAATACAGTAGATTAAGTCAAAGGGTTTTTCCTAGTTTTCAAAAAGGGTTTTTCCTTTCTTCAAACTCCCATCCTTATACACTGCCCAGTGAACCTGTATATACACTATCACCCTCTCTTTAGTTTATTGCCAACAGGTTTCCGCTGTGTCCTGTCCACCATATGAAAGAACAAACAGAAACACGATCCTCTTAAAAAGAAGCAGCTGTACCATAATGACATGGTGAGCAAGAGGTAAAAAATCCCAACAGTAACACCAAAGACAACAGGCCATTCTCTAGCCCCAAGTGATAATCACACAATCCCCACAGATGCTACAATTTCTCTTTTTTTTCTTAGCTACTAAGAAATACAGGCACAATAATGTGCTTGCCAGTTTCCTCAAGTTAGTCACGGTATAAAAGTAATAGTATACAAGGGCTACATGATTTTACTAGTCACGGTTAGGTTTAGCAGTACTACAGACACCACAGAAGTCTTACTGTTAATCTGAGAGATGCAAGTCTCCTTCCAGTCACAGGGGTTGGCACGCTCTTCTCACTGTTCACATTTGTCTCATCTGCAGAAGGATGCAGAAAAGAATGAAGGAAGAG
>WAAB01023394.1:124488-257488 GCA_013389865.1 Piaya cayana | reverse complement strand
CCCCTAGACTCCACAAAAGCCAATTCCATCTCTTAACCATAGGTTTGTTTGCAAAATTTCATTTTACATCACAAGTACTAATACAGTAGATTAAGTCAAAGGGTTTTTCCTAGTTTTCAAAAAGGGTTTTTCCTTTCTTCAAACTCCCATCCTTATACACTGCCCAGTGAACCTGTATATACACTATCACCCTCTCTTTAGTTTATTGCCAACAGGTTTCCGCTGTGTCCTGTCCACCATATGAAAGAACAAACAGAAACACGATCCTCTTAAAAAGAAGCAGCTGTACCATAATGACATGGTGAGCAAGAGGTAAAAAATCCCAACAGTAACACCAAAGACAACAGGCCATTCTCTAGCCCCAAGTGATAATCACACAATCCCCACAGATGCTACAATTTCTCTTTTTTTTCTTAGCTACTAAGAAATACAGGCACAATAATGTGCTTGCCAGTTTCCTCAAGTTAGTCACGGTATAAAAGTAATAGTATACAAGGGCTACATGATTTTACCAGTCATGGTTAGGTTTAGCAGTACTACAGACACCACAGAAGTCTTACTGTTAATCTGAGAGATGCAAGTCTCCTTCCAGTCACAGGGGTTGGCACGCTCTTCTCACTGTTCACATTTGTCTCATCTGCAGAAGGATACAGAAAAGAATAAAGGAAGAGGGTGTGCATGCACAGAGAGGAAAATTTAACCTAATTAGACAAGGTTAACTGACATTTTATTCAAGAAATAAGATGCCAGCTGTTTATTAAGCTGTCCACTTGACAACACACCATCAGCTGTTCTCTTACTGCACTGAGGCAGTTCACTAGCAGTTGTGTGCAGCTTTTAGGATTACTTACTGTTCGGTTTCCTAGCCCACTGACATGTTTCAGAAGACAGAGAACTTTTCAGTGCATCTGAAGATTTCTTGTCAGTCAGTTCATGCAGGGGCGTACATACTAGAAATGAGAATTCCAGAACCAAGAGTTAGTAAAGTGCACCAAAAGCTTTTCAGCTTCCATGAGTTGAGGCTGGTAACACATCTAAGTTAAATAAACCTACTTCAAAAACAAACAAACAACAACCAAAAGTAACCAACAACTGGAACCTCAGTTCTCTTTATTCTCCCCACAAACATGTGAAAAATAAACAGCACAGATAGTGGGGAAAGGGTTGGTTTATAACAGCTCTATCAGAATTAGAAACAGCCATTTAGACCTTCAATATTACAAAGTATGTTACTAGGGATAGCAGTGCATTAACTGCTATAAAGGAAAAAACCCAAATGGTTCGAGAATCTTAATGGTAAAGGGGGAAAACAAACGGCTAAAGCATTAAAGCATAAACCCCAAACTTTCATCTTTTTATAAGCATTATAATCCAGTTTAGAAGAGAATACTTAAACATTAATGCTGAAGTTTACCTCCAAAAAAATGTAAGCTAATATTCTATAAACCAAAAGTTTCTTTAAAGAATTCAACAGTTTCACGGGAAACGGCAGAAAGCACAGGACGCCTACAAACTCTTCATGCAAGTATCACAGAGTAGCCTGCATGGGAAAGGACCTTAACGCCCATCCAGGTCCAAGCTCACTGCCATGGGCAGGATCATCCCACTGGATCAGGGGCTCCCAGCCCCATCCAGCCGCACCTCCAGCACCTCCAGGGACGGGGCAGCCACCCCTGCTCGGGGCAGCCTGGGCCAAGGCCTTTATCGAGATGAATCTCCTCCCTCTGCCCCGCCAGGCAGTTGGCCTGAAGCCCAGTAAGCGCTAACCGGCTCCCCTCAGCTTCCCGCCGGGCAGGGGCCGCGCCCGAGCCGCTCAGCCACCGCCAGCGGGCAGCCACCAGAGCCGCTCCCATCCGGACGCGCCCGCGGCGGCTCCTCTCGCGGCTCCGCACGGCGTCATCGGGACAGGAACGAGCCGCGGGCCGTCACGACTCCATCCGACACACGCCGCCCTCCCCTACAACCGCAACTCGACCCACTGAGGCCGCTCACACTCACCGGAGTCGCGGGGCAGTCGGCGGCGCGAAGCAGCGGCCATGGCGGCACGGGGAGCGCGGGGCAGGCGGCGTTCGAAGGCACCAACCAGCACCGCCGCGCCCGCCGCCCAATCGCAGCGCCCCGCGCCCGCCGCCTCAGCCAATCGTATTTTCTCGTTCGGAGCCGGCTCAGCCAATAGGATCGTCCCGTCCCGGCTCAGCCAATCGCCTCGCCTAGAGCCGCTCAGCCAATCGCCGCGTCTCGTGGGCGGGGGGTCCGTCTCAGCCAATCGTTTTTTCCCGTGCGGGGCCGCCTCAGCCAATCGCCTCGCCCCGAGCGACTCAAGCAGTAAACTCGTCCCGGCTCAGCCAATCGCCCGGCCCTATGCCGGCTCAGCCAATGGGTCTCGGCGCGCGGGGCGGGCGGAAGGCGGCGGGGGGCGGCGCGGGGGCTGCGCGGCCCATGTCGGCGCCGTTCGAGGAGCGCAGCGGGCCGGTGCCCTGCGCCACGCCCTGGGGCCGCTGGTACCAGACCCTGGAGGAGGTGTTCATCGAGGTGCAGGTGCCGCCGGGCACCCGCGCCAAGGACGTTAGCTGCAGCCTGCAGAGCCGCCGCATCGCGCTGTCGGTGCGGGGCCAGGAGGTGCTGCAGGTACGGGGAGCGGCGCGGGGGCCGCGGGGGCAGGGACCCTCTGCCCAGCCTGGCGTTCCCTGCTGCAGACGGGGGGGGTTCGGTGGATCGGTTTGGGCTGGAGGGGACCTGAAAGCCCATCCAGTGCCACCCCTGCCGCGGGCAGCGACACCTCCCACTGCACCAGGTCGCTCCCAGCCCCATCCAGCCCGGCCTTGAACCCCTCCAGGGATGGAGCAGCCACCGCTGCTCTGGGCAGCCTGGGCCAGGGCCTCCCAGCCCTCTCAGGAAAAAAAAAATGTTTATTTCTATGCTATATCTCTTACATTTCAGCTGAAAAACATTGCCCCTTGTCTTGCCTTGGGCAGCCTGGTCCAGAGGAGTGTCCCTGCCAAACTAGACCTTTCAGGTCCCTTGCAACCCTAACTATTCTGTGGGCCTGTCCCTGCACTCCCTGATAAACAGTCCCTCCCAGCTTTCCTGTAGTCCCTTTAAGTGCTGCGGGGAGGCTGCTGCAAGGTCTCCCCGGAGCCTTCTCTTCTCCAGGCTGAGCAACGGCAGCTCTCTCAACCTGGCCTTGTGTGGGAGCTTTCCCTGATGGAAAGTGAAGATTATTATAAACTGTTTTGTCAAACTGCCAGTCTTTTGAAGGTCATAGGAAAAATAAAGGCAACAGCTTCGCTTGGATTTGCATTGTTTCATAGTGACTTGGGCAGTGGTTAACTGCATAGCTCTGCTTACAGCTTAAAGCCAGAAGGAAATGATCAAAAGCAGACTTGCTCTGCCATTGGGAATGAACGATTCTTTCCAGCGTCATGTATGTGTGTTACACCAGGGCTGTGTGTCACCCTTGGCAGAAACACTGGTGTGTTCATGGTGAGTCTGTTAAAAATGGCATTACTTGCTGACACACACAGGCCCTTCCACTGATTTGAGATACTGAATCAGTAACAAGCATTGTTACTGAATTAAATGCCTAAAAAAATAATTGTGTAACAAAAAATAGGGTTTTGGTAGTCTGTGTGCAAGTCCATGCTTCTAAGGCTAGATCATCTTGCTTGTTTTCAGTAGGAAACAAGGAAATTAGGTTAGGAGTAAACTTGCACAATTCAATATGAAGTGGACACTGAACAGGTTTTGCTGGTTTGTAACATTGTGTATGTCTTTTGCAGGGTAAACTTTTTGACTCTACAATAACTGATGAAGGAACGTGGACGTTAGGTAATAACCTACAACTACTATGACACTATAAGGGCAGTAGATCTCAAAACATGCTGCAGAAGTCTTTACACTTTTTTTTTAATGGGAAAGATAACATTCTTCCATGTATATGGCTTCATAGAAAAGATAATTATTGCCAGACAAAGGAACTGAAGTAGTTCCTTTGATTAGGAAGGCCCTAGACATTAAACATGAAAACTACAAGTGTAAACAAGCATTGTGAAGCCTCCCCTTTTCTAGTATGGGAATAATCTTCCAAATACACTTTCTATTGCTGGTTTTGTTCAATGAAGTGAAAGTAAACCTTCTACATGTTTACTTTGAAATGTACTTCCAATATGTCTCTGGGCCGACTGCATTCAAATAAACTGATTAATACCTCCATACATCCCTAAAACTTCTGATTTTATTGGTAATAACTCACTTTAAAGCCTTACCTCAGACCTTTCATTATTGTCTTGGCTGAGTTGTATATAATAATAGATTAGATGTTTGTTGTGAACCTCTCTGATAGTTTAGTTTATGTTTGCAATAGAAATACTTTAGACACGTGCTTTAATCCCTTGAAACAGCTTCAGCATTTTACAGGCCAGGAAGAGGAGAGGAGGCTGTATAGCCTATCTTCGCTTCAGCCTTTCTGTTTCTTGTTTATTTCTTTTTCCAATAACCCTGCTGACACTGCCATCAGGAATTTAAATTACCTCATGAAAAACGTTCTATGCTTGTAAATGGTGAATTCACCAAAACAAAAACCCCCAAAACTGGCGCATAGGACTGAGTTTAACAGTTTCTGTGTCCGTTTTCATTCAACAGAAGACAGGAAGCTGATTAGAATTGTTCTAATGAAGACAAATAGAGATGCTGGAAATTGTTGGACATCTCTGTTAGAAAACCAATACGCTGCTGATCCTTGGGTGCAGGACCAGATGCAAAGGAAACTGACACTGGAGCGATTCCAGAGAGAGGCAAGTTAATGACCATAATCGCTCCTTATATTTTGCATTTGCACACGGAGGTTACGGCTATGAAAGCTGAGCAAAGTAGTTGTGCTGTACAGTGCCATGGGAACACAGACTTTAGTTCAGTATTTACGTGAAGCTTAAAAGTCTTTCTCAGTGTACTTTCAAGAGGCGCTCTCTAGCCTGCGTGAAAGTTTTCCAAGAAGTTCAGTTGTGGGGTGTTGCTATTTAGGCTTTGTTACACAAAACAACTTTTCACTCAAGTTCGGCTACATACAGTTTCTATTATTAGCTAAAATTAAGGCACAGCCATATTTACAACAAACTTCTAATGTCAAGCTCTGTAGAACGTGTTTGTTTACAACCTCAAATTATGAAGAATAGTTAGCTGGAAAATGTTTCCCTTGTGATTGCTTGCACTGGTTTGCTACACCTTTAACACACAACTCTTGCTCTGTGTGTCTGCAGAACTGTACAATTAGAACTTATTATTTAACAGCTGAACTTGTTAGCCAGCATGTACTTAGATCTTCAAATAACAATTTATTGTTATTGTCCCTTAACATCAGAGGCTAGAAATTTTTTGTAAAACTTATCTTATTTCCTTTTCGGGAGATGTAACTTCTTGCCAAACTGAGAACAGCATGACAAAGGCATTTCCGCAATAGGCAGCGGTTTATTTGTTGATGTGTTGACCAAGAACTTCATTGCCAGGACAAAGGACAAGTTAATTGTAATATGTCCTTGTTTGACTCGTGGAATATTAACAGAAAGAGTTTGGGGGGTTGGGGGTTTTTTGGTTTGTTGTTTTTAGGTTTTTTTAACAAGCATTTTTATCAAGAAACTGCTCAACTTTTTCTTGTCTTTCTTAGAATCCTGGGTTTGACTTCAGCGGGGCAGAAATTTCTGGAAATTACAGCAAAGGAGGACCAGACTTTTCCAGTCTTGAGAAGTAAACTGTTTCGTTATTTGTTGAGAGGAATTACACATTACACTTAAAGACTGGAATCAAGTGTCTGGTGAAGACATCGATGATCTCTTCAGCTATCTCTTCAGATGACTATTGCCAAGTAATTACTTGAATGAAAAAAAAGATTTCTTCTAGTAGCATGAACACCAGCTGATGTATAAGCTGCAATAACTTTCTAATACTAAAGCAGAAACTATAGAGAAAGACATACACAAAAAATTAACATCTTAAAGCAGAATGTTGGGTGGGGGTTGGTTTTTTTCCCATGAACACTATAGTGAACTAGTCAGTTATGAATATACCATGTGCTTATGCAAAAATCTCATATTCACCATTGAAGAACAGATCGTGGAAGTATAATACGTAATATTTTCTCTTAACTTGCAAGGAGAAAGGTATTGGGATAAGGGGAAGAGACTTAGACCTTCCTGCTATAGCAGCCCTCTCAGAGCTCATTAATTTCATTCCAAAATAATCATTTAAATAAAGAAACCACCACATCTGGCCTGAATAAGGTTTTGCAGTCCATTGTGTCAAATATAGCACTAGTGATCAAAACTTGCTACTAGGTAAGCAATACTACAAAACTAAAGAGGTCAAGTCTGTGTATAAATAATTTTATGTGTTAATGTAATATAGCCTTGCAGTACAAGTATTAAAAATTGTTGAAATTAAGAGAATATGACTTGAAAGGAATATGAAGTCCCTGTATCTTGTATCTGTTTGTCACCAACATACAGCACAGCTTGTGTTCCAAGTCACATTATAGGTTTCCTCCTAAGATGTCTTATAAAGAAGGGGAAGGAAGAGACACTATTTAAGCACATTTCAATGTTTAATTGAAAAGTACATATTCTCAAGACATGATACCACCATTAGAATTGCACATTGCATCTTTTCCATCTTTTCCAGCAGGCTGATAACACCTTTGTTTCAATCATTTGTATGTTTCTCTGAGCCCAGCACAATACACAGATAGCATTACTACTGGCAGATGTAAAACTTCATTCTGTGTTATGCAGTGCAGTCATTCCCATGAGTTCATGGGAAGCCTTGATTTGTCCAGTATAGAGCTTTGGTATTAAGTTTTTGCTGAAAGGTTTAACTAGTTTGAGATAGGCAAACAATGTTTTCCCCATCAGCTATTATCGTAAAGGGGGAAGGGTTGGTTGGCTAACATCTAAGCCCATACTACTTTCAGAACATTCCCATCTGTCCTTCTCCACTAAATCAGTTCATGCAGCCATCAGGTAACAACCTATCACCAAAAGCCTCTGCTCTCCAGTGACACAGAATTCACAAGATGATTAGCAACATACCCCCAACACCTCTGTTCATCTTACATACAATAATACATTCTTAATATTCACTTCCTTGTTCACAAGCATGATACTCTTTATATATTGATCTGATCTTAGAATGAGTTGTATTTTATAAACCTTACCATTGAAGAGATCAGGGTTGAAGCAGTCTTCAGTGTTACTCATACTGCCTCTACATACAGGCCAAGAGGAGGTTGTAAAAATTACCTGTTCAGCATCAGCATTTACCTCTGACACAGTCAAACTTCAGCAAACTAATGTCAGGTCTGGGGCACAAGACCCAGTACTTTAATTGAACCTTTGTTAGGTATCAAAGCTTTTACACTATCAATTTGTAATCACGGTAAACTACATGTCTTATAAGAAGCTACTGATGCTGTGTTAGTGACTGTCATTTGCAAAGCAATGAAACCAACTCGCTCCTCTCTTCTGCTCTAGCTACTTGCCAGGTTCAGTGGGTATCACACAGTCTGGTTTTTAATGTCTTGCTAAGGCCAGTGCCTTGTCCAGGGGGAACACAGACACTAGACTGCCCAAACTGCACCCCAGGTGGAATGACAAGCTTCTGCTATTGTTATCCAGATTAGTCTTTAGTTTCTGACACAGCAGCACTGTGCTGCTGTCCAGGTTTTCCTAGTGTCACATGATCTTTGGAAAGTGAACCAGGTTTTTAAAATTTAATATATAATTCAGCTGTTGCAGTTACAGTAAACCAAGGTTAGACTACACAAGCTTCTCTAAAAACTACAAGGTGTCAACATTGCTCTTGTCAGTGTTGTAGTGTTTCACTGAACAGTAGTCTAACACGCAAGACTGAAAGCTGACACTGAAGATGGTTGTAATCATCATGAAAAGAACTTATATTTGCTGGAAGAATCTTTACTCTGAAATTATTTTGTATTCTTTCCATGAGTTGAATTCCTCATTAATAGTATCATGTTTCAGACTTTCTCTAATATTCACGTGTCTGTTACCAAGGTCACAGGTTCTCTCCTTATTCTGTTGCTTTCCTGTAAAAAAAAAACAACAAAAACCAAAAACCAAATGAAGACCCATGAACCAAAAGGCTTTCTAGAAGAGCCAATCAATGCATCAAATGTAACGTAGCAAGACAAGAGGACAGTTGATAAAGAAAATATGTAGGCTTAGGAAATCAAGTCTAGATTAGGAAGCAGTTCACGGAACCAATAGAGCAACAACCCAGTAATACAAGTAACTTGAACAGACAGTTGTACAAGTAAAACTACAAAGCTGTTTTAAGTGGTTTAGGTGAAAAATTACGAGCAATTCATTCTAATAGGCAACTGTTTCCTCTTGGATAATTCTTCTGAACCAAGTTTTCTCTGTGCCTTTTCACCATTTTTACTCTACTTTTTAGTTTGAATGAGGCCCCAGTGTCTGTAGCACACATCTACTTCCACAGCACATCAAAGGATCAGTTCTTTCTCCAATTTTAATGTATTAGGGTTGTCACTTTTTTAGGTACAGCACTGATTCAAGCATGAACATGAGAACATACGAGCCTCTATGACAGGCTTACTAAGTTTATTTTACAAGGAATTACCTATTAAGAGCTCGTCTCTGGAATTGTAGGAAGGTGCGTTATTTTGTAGTAGCTGTGTTTAAGCTGCCACGCAGTACGTCCAGACACAATCCATTTTAATTTCTGGACATTTGGTTTCGAACACTTGCTTGAGGAATATTCTGTAAGGCACTTGAACACCAGTTCCTTCCAGAAGGTCAAATCTCTGTTGTTTATCTAAACAAGACAGAACCTTGTATGTTAACAAATCATTAAATTTTTATTTCAAACGTGTTTTCAGCTTCTTCACATAAGATAGAAAGCCAGAGATCCAAAGCCAAATGAAAAAAAATGCCAACTCCAACCAAGCCACGAAAGGAATCAGTATGCCAACAGTCCTCCCTCTGCCCCACTGTATAGTCCCTGGCGTGCATTCCTGCTCCATCCCCCAAAACTTTATATATACATACCTTGGAATGCAACTGCAGAAATTCCAATGCCTCCGTCAACTCTGTTAGTTTACGTTCTTCTATTTCTAGTGCCAAAATAGCCAGTGCCAAGACAGAAGGCTGGAAAGAGAAAATGTTTTCAAACAGTGCTTTGTTAAGTTTCAGTAATCTAATTGTCTTTGAGCCTTCAAGACATTTACCTTGGCTTTAGAAAACATGATTCTGCAGTGACATGCCTTAAGATGGGTCTCAAGCCTCTCAAAATTAAGGTATTTTCTCCTGTAATAAAAACAGATGAGCAAATGTAGAGGAAGAATGCAAGCTCAACCAAGGCAGCACCAGCCTGGGAACTCAGAGAACCAGTTGGAATACTAGCTATGCAAACAAAGGCCTTATTTGTCCCACAAGTTATAGGGTTACAAACAAGTGTTCAAATGTGGCAGTCCTTACACCAAAAATCAATCATCTATTACACTGGAAAGAGAGGCATTGTCAAAACAGGCTTACCAACAAAGGATTTCAATGCTTATTAGCAAAAGGAATCTCTGTGCTGGATTTTGTAATCTTTGCTATGAGGCAATATTTAAGGCAGCATAAGTAGAGATTCATTACACCATCATTATTGAGCATGTTTGGTTTTGGGCTCAGAAAGCAATACTCTAGATGACTTCATGCAAACAACATTTAAAAATAAAGTAATACTATATCACATGTATCCACATTTATGATATTTGCCAATAAAGGGAGAAAGTTTGTGGGGTTTTTTTTTCAGCACTGAAAAACCAATTACTCGAGTAATTTCCCTTAATTTTCTACATAAGCTTCCTGATCATATGCAGTCATACCAAAGTAAGTATTAGATATTTTACTTTTCACAGCTTAAATTCTCGTGAATAAGTGAATGATACAATTGTAGAAATTGGAAGGCTGTTGTAGCTTTGACTTTCCAGGACAGCTTCTCCAATACTATTTTCTCCATTCTCATCATATCAGAAACGGTGAACCTATACTGGCTTATTCGAATTAAGTCTGTGGCTAAGGGAACATTTATCTCTTCTTCCAATGCCTTCACAGCCAAGTAGAAGCAGCTAAGTCCAACGCAGCCCAGATGTTTAGGTTGTACCTAAAGAAAAGTAAACTGCTTTTACTTTTGAAGAATGTCTTCGATGAGCCATTTCAACATACAAGTGTATTTTAGAGAAAAAGATGGGGGTCAAGGGGAGCTATTGTTTTTTTCAAGATCGAGAAATCAGTCTTTTGTCTGTTTAAATGCCCACCTTTGTTTTGTTAAATGAGACGGCCATCACAGGCTACAACTTCTGCCTCATTCATCTAAACAGCAAGACTGCTTAACAATACACTTTGATTGATATAGAATGGGTTTCTTAATGAGGTTCTGTAATAGCCTAATCAGCAGCTTTTAGAACTTTAAGTGTTGTACATATTGGCTTGTACAAAGAAACAGGTTTTTTTTCCACTTTTTCCCTATGTATACAAACACATATATGTATAAACTGACTTATTTTATTCCATAAGCATTACGGTCCCCATTTTTACTGCTTATTTTGGATTCAGAAGTCTTTAAAACATCATTTTTCTGTTCACTCCATCTAGCATTCTCGTTTTTGTTTCAACACGCATGGAAAACAAGCTTTTGTTCTTGACCCAACAGTACAGTGGAAATCCTGTCACATTAGACAATTAAAAACAGCCCAGGTCAGCATGCCATACATCCACAGCAGAATGAAGTGTTAACTGAATGTTGCACCAGATTGTAAGTGCTCAACAGCATCAAGCCTCTTGATACACACGAGCTTTACACATAGGCTGAAAAAGCAGTGAGATAAAAAGCAATTTCAGATGTTCTTCTATAAATGTAACAGTCAAGACAACCTGTCTTCACCAAACCCATCAGTATGGCCTGTATATACAAACTCATGCGCATCCTGAAGGTGAAAAAGCAGCCGTGTTCCCCCTATACTCCAGAGGGAAGAGTTTTCTTAACACTATGAAACTATGAGCAAGGAAAACATTTTTTAGCTGTTGTGCAATCAAAAAGTCTAAAAGGAGCTTAAACTTGAGCTGTCTAAACCCAAGATCTTATAACTTGTAGTAGGAACCTGTTTATAATGTGAAGAAGCTTATGACTGAAAGCTTATGCTTTAAAAAGCCATACCTTCATTTTCGACAGGAATCTATCTAAGAAATTCACAGCTAGGGAAAACGTCTCTGCGTGGAAGCCAAAGAACTGAGTTAAGCTGAGGAGATCCTTCACTTCGAAGTCTCGCAGCTGGGCGGTCATTCGCAGGCCGTTGTCGTGAGCAGCTTCGACCAGTCTCAGGCCCGAGGCCTTCGGCTGGCACCGGAGCTCCTGCTCCAAGAGCGCCGAGAGCTGGCACAGCAGCTCCTGGGCCTCAGGGGTTCCGAGCGTTTCAATCATCTGTAAGGACAAGCTAAGGTAAGAGCGGCAGCGCAAGGGAGACACCAAAGCCAAGAAGGAAGCGGCCGCCCCTCAGCAGGGCGGCAGCCGCTCCCCGCGGCCCCGACCGCCTTTCCCAGCCGGAGCAGGAACGCGGGGCCGGCAGGGGAGCTGCGGTTCCCAGCCCCAACCCCGCCAAAACACCGCCAGCCCCGGTGACCCCTCGGCACCCCGCGCAAGGGGCCCCTCCCCGGGACACGGCCGGCCCGCAGCACTCACCGCGGCCCCGGCGGGACCCGCGCAGCCAACCGCGGGAAGAGGTCACTGCGGAGCACAGCCAAGTGTGGCGGCCACTGGCAGACACCGACACAGCTCCATAAGGCCGCCGCAACACCGCACCGACCCAACACGCTTCGGCCGCCGCCCCGCCCCAACCCACCGACCCAACACGCCTCGCGCCCCGCCTCGCGCCCCGCCTCNCCTCCCGCCCCTCCTCACGCCCCGCCCCCGCCCCGCCTTCCCTCCCTTCCCGCCCTTGGCCCCGCCTCTGCCCGGCTGGCGGCTTCCACGGGCACCTCAGCAAGGGTCCCTGGTGATTCCGTAAAAAGCCGAACTCAACAGGCGATACGGATCTGATCATTTATCAGGTATCGCTTTAATAAGCAGCGCTGGGTACATGTGGGGTAACCCACCTGATGTGTCCAACTACTGAGACTGGTTACACGACTTTCATACTGGTAAAGCAAACATATCCGTATATATTCCTGGAAACATGTTACATATCTATTGTTTATCCAGGAACTTTGTATTATAGTTGACTACCCTTTCCTGTATGTCACCCACATCACATTTAGTTTGTGTTTTCAGAAGTCTCTGCTGCTCTTCATCGCCTTCCTCACTATGTCCTTTTGGTGAGCTCAGGACTGTCCTTTCAAGACTTGATTTGTTTCTTGTTTCAGCTTATAAACAAGCTAAACTCCTGTTATGGTCACAATCTTCTTAACTGCGAGGTGGCCGAGATTTGATTCTTATTATTCCTTAAGCTAATTCTTACTCTTAACTTAATGATTTCCCTCTTTCAATTGGACGCATTTTTGTATGGTCCTGGTGACATGTAAAATCAAGACTCTGTAATTCATGAAGTTATAAAGTAGGTATGTTTATTCAGCGCCGAGATGCACGGGAGAATTATTTCTCCAAAACAACGTGCATGCCCATCATGGCAACTTGTCTTGGCTTTATACAGTGAACTGTTACATATGCCCAAAAACGCCCATACAGATTCAAAACCTTTCCCCGCTTCTTATTATAATGACTTTGAGAAGAGTCTTCTTCCCATTTTGTGCCTGTGCAGGGTTTTCTCAGTACAGCCCAGGTGATAACTAACCTGAGATGAATGGTTTTCTTTCAGCAGTCTATCACCTTGTCTGTTGTTGAAAAATATTCCTGAAAGTCTGGCTGAATGCTTTATTTAGCCTTTAGGCAGCGTTCCTCGCACCACTTTTAACTCTGCACTGACAGTCTACAACTGAACGCACAAGTCAAAGAAATCACCCTGTGCCCTCTGAGGGAGGATGGTGTCCTGTATCTACGTTTTCTGCTTACAAACGTGTTCGGTTTGCATTTGCTCTAAGCATTATTTCTAAAGTACTTAACGCCTTTCCTTAAAAACGGAGGGAGGACAAACTGCACATTAACTGGTGGCAAATTGCAAGCAGCCAGCACCTGTTCCAGGCAGTATTTCACCCTCCCCTACAGGACAGCATTTTCTTTTTAATAATCAGACCATTAGAGCTCACCACGTTTGCCGGGAGTAGAGGACAGGATGAGTTTAAACCCTTTGGGCTAATATTAGCATAACAGTTGTGAAACAAACAAAAAGGCACGTATTGACTCCCATCACACAGTTGAGCTGACAGATGTGATAGATAACACTGTAAGTATTCAGAACTAAATACTTTTGTTAGTCGAGGTAAATCTGTAGTTGCAATCAACAAGGAACTACGATCCGGTGTGTATAAATGCTAGTCCCTTCTACAAAGAGCACTGTGCGTTTTTTCACAAATACACCTTTGCATTACAGCTATGAGAAACTGCAGTTGTTTTCATTACTTTGAGGTACTGAGCAGACTGCTGGGAAAATAAAAAATTAGTTGTAAGAATTTTTTGTTAAGCAATAATTGTTCCTATGTGCGTGGTTTTTATTGTTTCGACATAATGGCTAAATACTGGTTAGATCCTTGTGTTTTCACCAAGAGAGAGACTCGCCAAAGCAGCAGTCAGCCTGCCTTGCTGTAAATACTGAGATCCGAACTCGATTTTAACAGCACTTGGCACATCCTCCCCCTTTCGGTGTTAATAGTTGTTGTTACCAGCTTTCATAGATCCATTGTCACACGAGCAGAATAAGATGAGGGTGTTCCTGGGGAAGCCTCTGAAGTTGTGTTCTGTCATTTGAAGCAGTGTGAGTCTAAACCACAGACTGTTTAATGCATTTATCAGCTTTATCATCTTATTAACGTAGCATATGCATCAAAAACTGTATTCATTCTTCGCTTTTCCCATTGTACTTCTTACTGATATATTATGGGTTTATTTTATTCTTCCTATGACTTACCTTTTGAAATTAACTGAAGTTGGTTTTATTAGAAGAATCTTTGTATTTCAGAAGGCTAGAATGAATAAAAAAAGAAGGCAGAAGCAGAGGCATGGTTAGAGATGCGGAGAATTTTGAAGAAAAAATGTTTTGCATAGTAAGTGCTTAGTTTTCTACAAGTATCCACGGAAATCAGTATGATGGCGCTTGTGGGAGCTTTTGGATGCGAAGGTGGAGTAACTAAATTAACGAGTCTGCCTTTCCTCTCTAAAGCACCATTCACTTCCATAGAATCTAACATCTAGTTTTCCACTTACTGTCTGTTCTCTTCCTCAGATCTTTGCTAGCTACTGGTAGAGTGAATCCATCTAAAAATCACTGGTTTGACCTTCAATATTATGACCTTCATTTATATGTGTATTAGGCAAGAAGAAGTAATTTGCTCAAAAATGAGGGCGGAAGCATCAGTCTTCAATCTCATGCCACAGCCCTTCTAAAAGAAAATGAATTGGCTTAACTATAAACTTAACTATAAATCAATCTGTTGCTACTCTATGAGATTTCTGTATAATTGCCTATGAATGCAAAGTTAAGTACTTCCAAGCATTTCCAGATGCAGAATATCAGAGATAAAGATTGTAGTAAATCAGATCTCATGAATATGCATATTTTGTTGCCAGTAAGTAATCTAAATTAAAATTCAAAATTATGTATTGGAAAGGAAGTGTTCTCCTTTTTTTTTTTTTTAAAGAATTGGAAAACATTTGCTGTAGTCTTCCCATCATTATTATGCACATAATAATCATGTGAAGTAAATGATACTACTTTTAATGCTAATTGTTTTAAATAGGTTTCATTTCTTAAACTGCTGTTAAAAATAGATAGAGAACTCCAAAGAGCGGTGGGCTATGGGGGTGGTTGGAAGCCAGTGACAACACCACAACCCCTCACCTGTTTTGTGTTTTCACAGCAAAGATTTCAGATTGAAGTGACAGTAAGGAAAAACAATACATGTTAATGAAATGTAATGCACAGGTTTTAATTTTAAAACATTCCTAGGGCTTAGAAACTTAGTGAGGGGAAGCCCAGAACACCTTTATCAATGTATGTCATTAACACCCCTAGTGCAGTGCCTAGGCTGCTGTTAGCCACTTGAGCAGCAGCTGAGCGAAATTTCTTGCTCTAGGGTGCCAGACACTGTGCTGAAACAAGTCCGCAAGTGTTCTCCTTATGTAGAAGACCCTACAAGAAGACCCTACTCTGTGTGGGTAGAAGACCCTACAAGAGGGTGGCACCACCAAGGGCACCAGAAACTTATTCCATATATTGCAGCTGGTCATTAGTCCTTCTGGCAGATATGAGGTAAAGGGTTAGGACTGGATAGCTTAAGGTGTTACATCTCTGCTAGATGTTTATTCTACCTTTTTGGTGGTTATCATGCCTGAAGCAAGAACATCAGGTTTTCTTGTGAATGGGTCTGATGGCTCAAGGCACTTTTGTCCAGTATAAATGGCTGTGCCAGGCTGAGGAGTGTATTAGTCCTAGGACTGCTACTGGGATTGGTGTTGATCCTGCCTTAGAAGCAGAGTGGATAGTTGTGGGAGTGACATCTTCACCTGTTGTCTGTTTAATCTGTGTCTGTATGTCCTTTGGAAAGCTGCATAAGTGTCTTTTTAATGCCAGAGTCAGAGCATCAGGAGTTCTTAACTACATGAATCAGCCTCACCTGGGATGTCCACCCACACTCCATGCCCAGGGTTCAAGGAGCCTCAGTTAAACTGAGAGCTATGATGTAGGAAGGACTGTGGTCTGGTTTGTTCTCTGCTTTTTTTAGGCTCGTTGATTGGACTTTGGTGGTTGAAGGTGAATTAGCCGCATCAGTTCTTATTTGTTTGGGAATTACAGAACTGTCAGTGTAGGCTGTGGCTGTCACCAGACTGACTTTGGTTTCTGTTGTGTGGTGGTGTCTTGGGTAAGATCAAGCTCTTCTTTTGCCAGGGCTGTTTTCTGATTCTGGTAAGTCTTTTCTGGTTCTTTTATCTTTATGAAGTTATCCTCAAAACTTTTGTCATCATGTAGTACCTGTAAACAATCAAAAATGTACAGAAAAAAAAGTGGTGCAGAGGAAGAAACTGTCTGAAAGCATTCTCTTTGCTGTACTCTACAAAATCAAGCTAATACCCTGGCAGTACTGTTCAGGGAAATTCACCTGGGTTTATGTTGCAAAGATCAGGTGCTCTCTGAAACACTGGAATGGAGCACATTGAAATGTGGGGTTGTTTCCCATCATTTGCTCTTCTCAGTTCTGAGCTGTTTTTTCCACACCACCCCCAAGATGTGATTCACGTCCATTTTTGGTTTTGTTAATAAGTGCTTTGATTCCAATATCGAGTAATGTTTATAGTTTAAGCTTTTTTCTCTGGCTCTAGTTCCATCCAACCTTGAACTATTAACTCAGATGTATTTGCAAATAAATGAACTCTGTCCTGAAGTAATTAAGCTTTTTCATAGAGAAATGTAACTGCCTAACGATTCTGGTGCAAATTCCATTTAACTACCTTTAAAATTAAGGGATTGACAGTGTGTTTCCACACCAATGTCTTGGCTCTTGTCCGTGATTGCATGCAAATGGCCTGTCTTGTCCTAGCTTCAGCAATTATGTGGCAAGTTAGACTGGGGAGCAGTTTTAGTTGAAGCCTTTTTTTTTTAATTTTTCCCTAAATAATTTTATTAAAGCAACAATAGAACAGTATCCTTAAGGGCTATGAATGTTATGGTTATGAATGTATTCATTTGATGGAAAGGAGGAATCCTCTCAGGCCAGGCCCATACTGGTAACTTGCTGATCACTGTCCTCAAATAAATCTTGTTGCTGTCTTTCTCAAAACTGGAGCTCTGTCACACTGTGCAAAGTGTTCCATAAATAATCTGAGTATACATAAGATTCTTTAATATCAGAGTGAAATAACTCATTTTCCCAGTGCTGCAGGCAAGCGTGTTGCATCTTTTTTTCAGAGGAAATAGTCCTGTTATTTGTACTGGATTTCCAAGAAAAGAAGGTCTAGTAACTGTTTGTAATTGCTATTGCACTTTACCATGAATGAGATAAGTAGTCCAGGTAGTAGTTAAAACAAGGGGTAAATATCGTTTTCCAAATGATAGGCTTGGAGTGCAGCAACTTGCAAGTCGGTCAGTGCCTGTGCTCTTGTGGCAGCTCAGTGGTGAGTACACAGCTCAGAATGTGAAGCATAAGGATATTTCCATTGAGTTCAGAGCTACATCCTTCTTTTCAAAAGCTGTTTTAGGAGAAAAATGGCCTGTTTTTCACAAAGGCAAGCTATGATTAAAGGACAGGCTGCTTTCCTGATGGACTCTTTTGGTTTAGTAGGGGAGATTTTCAGATAACCTAATGAAGCGGATTTTGTTCTTGCAGTGAGAAACCATAGCAACCTGCCACTTTAGAATGCATAGTATATAATCTATCTGTCCTTCAGATAGTATTTTGCTGTCTAGAAATAGCCATCGGTTCCTAATGTGTGAATGTACAATGTCAGACAAATGTAGCTGGAGTGACAGTGTTATCTCTGAGGTAAACAAGAGCCCTGTTGTGCTGTTTGTCTGGTGCTGCACGTTTTAAAAGCAGGTTCCACAGGAGGGCAAAGGAAGTTGATTTTTATTGTTTTACTTTTCAATAAATATGTTACAGAGATGCTCTTAAATTGGCCATTGAAAGAGCTTGTGGCAGTCCCCTTAGTGCCCACTGTACCCTGCCATCTGACTCATACATGTCCATACTTATTTCTGGCATGCTTTTCTGAAGTGACATTATTTGGAGTGCAAAGATTTTTGGTCACTGTATTTATTTATTTATTTTTTTATATCCCTTGGTTCAGGCTCAAGTAACTGTAGAAGTACTTGGTAATTGTGTGGTGGGGTTAGTGTCCAGCAACTTGCTTGCAGCTGGCCCAAGCTGCTGGCTGTGCTTGATGAATACACAGAAGGCATTGTTACTTGCTTAAATAAATTAAATGTGCGTGAGCAATTTCACTGACCTCTTTTTGTGTTTTGCCCCCCAAGCTCTGAAAAAAAATAAAGCTGAAATATTTTCTTTAGAAACCAACATTTATTACTGAACTGTTTAATTTTAGTTTAGGAGTCTTACAATCTGCTGCCGGTTTTAGAGACTGGGCTACCACTCTGGAAAGAGACAACTTACTTAGCTTTTATGTGAAGAGAACCAAATGAGTAGTGTGTTGAAGGAATAAATGGCCAATGGTATCACTAGGGACTGATTTGGACTGCATGCTCTGCCTTTCCTTTAAAACATTATGAGTCTAACTTGTTTAAGCATCTTAAGAAGTCAACACCACCAAATCAATGAGGGTATTGAGTCCTCCTTCAGTAAATCTGCATATGACACCAAGCTGTGTAGGAGTATTTGTCTGAGGGAAAGTTCCATAGAGGGATCTGGACAGGCTGGATCAGTGGGCTGAAACCAACTGTGTAGAGTTCAGCAAGGCTCACTGCCAGGTCTTGCACTTGGGTCACAACAACCAAATTCATTTCTGCAGGCTTGGGGCTGAATGGCTGGTAAGTTGCCTGGTGGAAATGAACCTGGGGCTGTTGGTTGATAGCTGACTGAATATGAGCCAGCAGTGTGTTCAGGTGGCCAAGAAGGCAAACAGCATCCTGGCTTGCATCAAAAATTGTGTGGCCAGCAGGAGTAGGGAAATATTCATACCCCTGTACTCAGTCCTGGTGAGGCCACAGTGTGAATACTGTGTTCAGTTTTGGGCCCCCGACTGCAAAAATACATTGATCTGCTAGAGGACATCCAGAGAAGGGCACCAAAGCTGGTGAAGAATCTGGAGCCCAAGTCTTGTGAGGAGTGGCTGAGGGACCTGGGGTTGCTTAGTCTGGTAAAGAGAGGCTGAGAGATGACCTTATGGTCCTCCACCACTACCTGAGAGGAGGTTTTAGGAAGGTGCATGTTGGTGTCTTCTCCCAAGTGACAGGATGAGAGGAAATGGTTGCAAGTTGCACCAGCGGAGGTTTAGATTGGATTTTGGGAAAAATTTATTTACTGAAAGAATGGTGAAGCATTGAAACAAGGTACCCAGGGCAGTGGTGGGGTCTTCATCCCTTAAGGTTTTCAAGAGATGTGTGTATGTGGCATTTCAGGATGTCTTTTAGGGGTAAACTTGGTAGTGTTATGTTTATGGTTGAGCTCTGTGACCTCAGATGTGTTTTCCAGGTTAAATGATTCTGTGCAATGCTCTTTGTGGATGTACATTTTGTGGAATAGAGCCATTTGAAGTGTTTTTTGTTAAATCTCTTTTCTGACTGTTTTTATTTTAATCATACCTGTTAAATAGTAATTTATGTACGCCCCCCACCCTCTCATCAACACACCCCACCCACATTTATTTTTCATCTGTCTTTAAGAAGTTATTCCTTATTGTCAACAGTGGAGCATTCCCAAATTATTTGTGTACTCATTAATTTTTGTTCCAATACCTCTTTACGTGGGATCTGAATTGAGTTTGTTTCTAGCTTTTGAAATTTATTTTGATTGTATACTTGTTACTTGCATGGGTACATAGATGGATTTAGCACTGAAATAACATGTCAACACTTGTACCTAAGCAAATGCTTTGCATTTCTTGCTTTTTGTTTTAGTGCACTGGCAGGTTTTTCTTTGTGTCATGTTCTGGGATCTAATAAAAATCCCTGTTGTTGGGAGAGGACACTTAACAGTAAAATAAAATGTAAATGATAGTACACACACTCAGGTCTACAATATCAAAGCTAATAATAAAAACAATTGTGTTGGAAACTAGAATAACTTAAGAAAGAAATGTCACCTTTTACTTTCTTCCAAATGAGGGCAGTAGTGGCACATGATTGGTATCATCCTTACTCATGTTTAATGTAACACTCCTTAATGACTGTGAGCTCTGGTATATTTATATTAGCTGTTTCAGTGGATGTGTTGTGGAATTACTTTTGTAAATTCAGAGCTGAGAAATAACAGGAGAGACTGTGAAGGAAGATATTTTTATATAGAGGACTTTCAACTTAACCTCCTACTTGAATGGTTTTTCGAGTTCCGAAGGGAAGAAAATGCTGTCATTTGACAAGTACAGTTGACATATCTTTATTTCAACTTTTCTAGGTTTCCAGGAGATGGTTGAGTTCTACAGGAATTATTATTTTTTTCTTTTCAATGCACAGTATTTAATTTTATTGTTCAGTTCAAGACCCACCAAGTCTATTTGTATGTACTTACATAATATGCTTCTGTTAAATCCCCACATGATTGCTTTGCAGCAGCCATCATGGAAGTATTAAAGGAACAATTACTCCTTCCTCTTCCTTAACATAAGACCTGTCATGATTTCCAAACAATCTTTCAGTATTGAGTGTTGTTAGTTTTGTGGGAGATCAGTACATGTTGGTGTAGTGTCTTAGTGTCAATTTCTGAAGTGTCAGCTCTCTACTGATTGAGGACTTTTTGATATGGTATGTAGTTAAGATTTTGGGAGAATTCAGCGTAGCAGTGAAGATGTCATTATAACTGGACAAATCTCTTTCCCATATTGCTCAGAGATTGAGCTAGTGGAGTAAATAACAGAAGTAAGTATGTATTTGGGTAGTACGGTTTTAGAAAACTGCTGATATGATGTCCAGTTTGCTTTTGTTTGTTCTCTGTGTCTGTTCAGTTTTACATAACCTTGTTGTGCTTTATCTCCACTGAGTCTGCAAACTGTACAATTGCAAACTAGTAATCATGCACAACAGTGGATCAAGGTTTTTCTGCAGAGGACTATGTAGACCTATTAAATAAAGTGAAAAGAGTAGCCCCAAGCAAGCACAACTGTTGCTGACTTGTCAGTGTGTGTGTATTTTCCTGCCTGCTAACACCACTGCAGACTATAAAAGTTTCCTGAAGGCTTTGTTAAAGCAGTGGGTAAGATGTGTGTCTAATCCTTGGATGCTGCAAAGTGGATAAGTGGAGTAACAGGCTGTGGCCTGTTGGAGGAGTGGCTGTCTAAGGAGTAACTACAGGAGAAGTGGTGTACTGTGCTGTTGTGGGGTTGTTGCCTTCATAATAGTTAAAGGGACAAAATGACACTTTTTAATTCAACTTTGCACTCTTATGTAGTAATTAATTTGTAGTACAAATGTAGCTTGTGTTTTGAACCTACAAATTAGGTGCCCGTACACCTTCAGCCACTCTGAAGACTTTCTCTTTTTAAAGGGTGTGTAGGTTTTAGCCTCCTTGCTAGTCACTTGTATCTGAAGCAGTGTGGAGGGCAGACTGCCACAAGGGCACTGAAGCCAGGAGGGCCTGGCTTGTTCCTTGGAGGCTTGGTTAGGACAGAATTGTCAGTGATGGGCGTGGGGGGATTTTTTTTTTTTTTTTTAAATGTAGACAGGGAATACAGCCCTTTCCTGAGCTTTGTGGATGCCTGGAGAATCCGTGCTTCATTAAACACAGCAGGTGTAAGTTGTCAAGCCAGCTGAAACAACTCAAGTTGTTTAGTTAAATAGCTGCCCAGTGGTGACTGGAAGTGTGTTGTATTGTACCATAGTGTGTTTCTTGGTTTAAAACTATCCTTTTCTCAGTTTGGGAAGCCCTTCGTAGTGTACACTTAAACCAAACTGACAGCTGATCCGAATGTAGCACAAGTTGTAGGTCCAAGAAATAGCAGTAAACATGAAGAGACTAGGAGAGCTGAACTTTTGTGTGTGCCTGAGTTATTTTTCTTTTTACTGGAGTAAGTAGAAGTGGTTAGTCAGTTTACCTGAGGTTTGGCTCTATCTCGCTTGTATATTACCAGGATTCAGGTACCATTTTGCTTCCAAGTCTTCTATTTAACACGTAGAGTTTTTGGTAGTGTACCATGTTCTGTGTGTGGTGGGCGTTTGGGGGACCAAAGACTGCATTTTGGAGGGGTGACAGGTTATCTGTGTCTTGTGGGCTCAAAAACTGTGCTGTGGACAGTACTACTTCTTGTCATTTTATTTGTTCCGTATAACCTCTGGGAAGCACAGTTAACCAATTAAAAGGCTGTTTATTAGGTGTATGATTTAAAATAAATTTTCTATAAGGTTCACTTTATATGGTCTTATCTATCTCAGCTAAATTACTGTTGATTCCATCACTTTCTTGTGTGTCACTTCTATCTTTCAATTTGTTCTTTGCTGTTTGTAAAGGAGCTTAGATGTTATGCATCTAGAAGGTTTGGTTTTGTTTTTTTTTTTGAGTTCTCATTCAGAGTAACTTCAAATACATGACAGTAAGTGTTTTTTGGGAAGACTGTCATACTGGTGTTCTCAGACGTTTTTGAAGGTTAAAACCCTGTAGCTGGCTTGAAGATCAGAGTATTCATTGTAATGGATTGCATAGAAAATCAATAAGAATATTATTTGAAAATGTTCTTTCAAGCTAATATCAGATTAAAAAATATATATTAATAGGGTCTGTTGTACTGCCTGATGACATGAGAGCATATGGTTTATTCAGTCATTCTGTTTATGCACTCAAATTTTTATTTGAGAGTAACGGAGATTCTTATGGTTTTGCTTATCCAACCTCTACTTTCCTTGTACATGATGTAATTTCATTGCAAGATTGATCTTGTTTGAGATTAATGGCAGACCACTTGTAGAGGCTGTCCTCCCAATCATTACCAGTAGGCAAAGGCCTGCAGCATGCAGGAAGGAATTTTTACTTTTCTTTCCCTCTGTGCTCACCTATTGAATGTCCCGGTTCCTGTTGAGGAAAAAAAAAAACCTATTTAAAGAAGAGATGAATTAGCAATAACTGATTTTCTCATACCACTAAACAGATGAAAAGTATTTCCCGGTTGTCTTGTGGAAGCAAGAATTCATTTTGTTAGAAAGCATTTTTAAAATTTAAATGGAAAGAAAAACCAGGTCACCAGCTACTTCAATAAACCTAGTAGCAACTAGTGTCTTGAAATTTGCCTAAGAATGGAATAAGATGAACAACTGGTGAGTAGAGATAATCTAAGGGATTTTAAGGACTGTGAATAACAAACAACCTAATCTGTAATTTCTTGTGTCCTATGGTGCTGTTTCTTTTTTTCTGGCAGGATTTAGCACACGACCTTGACTACTATCAGCCGCCTTTGCCTCTCCTGGTCCAAGAGTCATTCTCAATATTTCACCTGTACTTGCAATTTCCAGTGCTTGTTATGTTAATAAATCTGCATGGACCTGTATGCCTCCATCGAGGGCTAATTTGCATGGCAGTGCTGGCCCGCCCTGCTACCGGGAATGTGACAAGGAATTCTGCTTTGCTGAAGGTGTTCGGCTTGCCTTTTTATGTACTTTCACCCAGAGCTTTGCTCAAAATCAGTATTGCTGCTTGACAGTGAAGCATGAGCAGCATCTCAATGTGCTGAGAGCACACAGTTTGTAACCAGGTAAATTTACCATGGTTAATGGAGGGTTTACTGAAGTGGAACTATCTTGGATGCCTGTATTCAACTCTTCTCTGTGCATGGTAAGTCATGAACCTCCCAGGATCTAGCTGGGAGCTCTGATATTTGTCTGCAGTCCCATCGTTTTTAATAGTACCTGCAGTCATCACTGCACCAGTCATAGCTTTTATCTTGTAAAAAAAGTTAAAAAAACCCAGGCCTTTCCAACGAGTAATTCACAACTAGCTTTTAGGTCAGTATGTTTGAAATTCTCATTTTCTCATTGATCCTGTGCTTCAGTTTATACAAGATCTTCATTGACTGCATAATTACTTTCTGAAGCCTCTGACAAACCAGTTTATGTCAACTGTGTTCCTGCAAGCCTACAGTCTATGTTTACATTTCTTGAGGGTTTTATTAGTTTTCTCAGTTTTCGTGCTTTCTGCTGTCTTAAAAGAGCGGTATTGAAGTATTCCTCATTTTCTGTGACTTGTGTGAGGTGTTAGTGATAAGTACGGAATGCTTTTACACTCCAAGGACTTGATTTTCTATATGTGTGTTGTTGAGCATTCAGGACAGCTGAATGCAGTGCACATATAGCATATCTGAAACAGGCCCTGAGGCTCAATCAGGCTCTTACTGAAATTGGTGAAAAGACTGGCAGCACTGGGAGCTGGACAGAGGGCAAGAAGTCTTTTGAGGTACAAGTCAGAGTAGCAATATCATGAAATTCTGGGCTTCTGTCCAGCTCCAGTGCTGGTTGTTGTACAGAGGTGGTCTGTGCTTGCCTGCCAGCCCTCTGTGCCTCTGTTTCTTTGCTTTGTACAATCATTTTAGTACTTCCAAATGTACTATTCGAGAGCTCCTGCTGGCACAAGCCACGTGAAGTGCATGTGTGGTAATGTTTTGTGTCTTTTTAGTGGTGTGCTGCGAAAATTGATAAAACTTAGGTGCTGTTTGTTTGTTTAAAAGATGTGGACTTAATAGGATTTTTCATGAGAGACAGAAGCAGACGGGCCCTTGCTGTAAAGCAGGTGAATATATAATGACATGGAGACTGTTCTGCTCTTATTCCCCTCAGCATTTATTCCAGGTCTTTTTTTGATGTTATGTTCAGCACAGCACGTCTGAGCCACGCTTTCTGGTTAGTGTCCCAAAGAAGTAATTACAAGAGATGGGCCTGAGAGGCTTCTCTGTGCTCTTGAACAGACCTTTGAGTAGGTGAAACCTCTTATGTATCTTTTGCATGCAAAGCCCTAGGAGCAGGGTTTCCTGTGCAGGCAGAACACACTGAGTTCCACTGTAACTTAGAGCTCTTCTAAGTAGAGATCAGCTCCTGTTTGTTATCGCAGGGAGCTGAGTTGCAATGGGGTCACAGTCACTTGTAGGTGCAAGGGGTTTTGGGGTTGGTTTGTTCTTTCTTTTTATGAGTCAGTGTTTTACTACAATAACTGATCTAGATAATTTCAGAGCTCTAAACCATAACACCTGTGTATCTTTGTACTACAAATGAGTGTGTTTGGCCAATCTAAACTGATAGTTGGTTTTCATTCCTTAAGCTTATTTAGTGATGATTAAACTTTTAAACCTGTGCATGTTAACATTTTTGTCAGCTATCATAAATAAATATTTTCTTTTATACGTATATAGCAACTTCTAGGCTCTTATTTCTCCCTCTTTATTAAAATTATGCATTGTGCTCAAATGTATGTATTGAATTGTTAGGGAGTTGTGTGAAAGCATGCTAGTCTTAACTACATGAGTAAGGTAGGAGTATTTTTAGTGAAACTTTATGGTGTAGCAACAACAACAGAGAGTATGAAAATTAGCCTTTACAAAGCAAAGTGCAGAAGTTATGAGTGAAAGCTGCTTAAGAAACTTAACTCTTCTTACTATAGACCAATTTAAACAAAAGTTAATGTGAAAAGGTCAAGGTGTTTCTTCTGGAATGAACTCAAAGGAGTAGTATCATCAGGAGCTCATATCCTCTGCTTCTGTATTTATAGTAATGGGGAACATGGACTGAACTCTAGGCTAATTGGACACCTCTGAAGTAGAGATTTGAATGAGTCTTTTCTACCAGCCCTGGTGATAAATCAGAAGACTGTACTAATATTGGGTCTTTCTGGATCTTCAGAAACAAATTCAGTGGATGGTTTTTAAGTGTCTTAAATTTAATCATATGAAGTCTGTTTTGGCTAATAATAGATATGAAAAACTCTACGCCTTGACCACTGTATTATCATTGAATATTGAGGTGTTAGGCAGTATCACCTCTGGATGCCTCAGTGCCAAATGATGGATCCTTCCATGGAGTACCAGAGGTAGTTGAGAGCCAGATTATCACTGCTTTGTTATTTTCTTATCTTTTCCTTGTAAGCTTCTTGATGACCAGAAGCAAATGTAAGTGAGAACTAGTGTTGCTTTAAAACACTAATTCCCATTTATCTCTTTCCCAGGTCCGACTGTGTACTCTCCAACTAGTAAGGGATCACCCCAATAGGAAATGTCTTCCTTTACTTGTTTTGCCTCTGGATCTCATGTAATTCCATGACTGTAGTGATAATGTATCTGCAAAATAAATACTCTTTATTCAGGAGCTTAGCTAATGCTTGTTAAAGGACTATATAGTCCTCCTAAAGGTATTCCAAGTGCCTGAATGTCTTGTTTTGCTTTGTTCAGCACTTTGCAGAGTCTGAAAGCATAAGTAAAGCTTACAGAAGAAATTGCTGTACGAATGACAGTCACTGAGATGAAAGTGAGGAAAACAAAGAGTAGTGCAAGGTGAAGTGTGGTAAGCATGATAATATAGTACTCTGTGGCAGCTCATAGAGATAGGATCAGTGTTTGTGTGGTTTAGACCAAACCAAGTTGAATATGCTCATTTAAATGGTGATCATGATGTAATTATAGGTTGATCAAATTCTGCTTTGTGTTTGAAGTGGGCTGTACATATGTGTGCAATGATGCAAATGACCATTGTCACTCATTGGACTGCAGAAACTCTACTTGCCTGTGGCTTTTCTTGATCACGTAATAGATCTTGATGTTTATACATATTACCCTGCTATATTTTGAACTTGGCCCAAATTCATGTTACTAATGTCCTAATCACAGAAAAAGGATGGTTCTGTGTGCTGGCTTTTTCTTTGTAGTACTGGAGCTATTAACAAATTAGACCTGTGTTTCAGATACTGTGAAATAAGGCAAAGAAATTATTTTTAAGTTTTTCAACAGCTTCTGCTTAAAAATCAGAATATGATGCCAATTGACATCTTGTCATTTGCTGCCAAATATAATTTAGCCTTATAGAATTTGAATCTACTGAAGTGGTGAGAAAGCAAAATTAAAAATCAGCCTACTGCTGTTACTTAGAAGCTTTCAAGTGTTTTTGGAAAGCTGAGATCAATGGAAACCTTTACTGAAATACCAAATTAAAAATAGGGATTATCTCACTTATTTAAAAGCTTATTTTAAAAAATCCTTCTGCAGGAAGGATTTCTATTCCATAGTGGACTTTAAAAGTTCAGTTCATATCATTTCTGGTGAAGTTTTTGTGCTTCAGTTTTTCAAAAAGTGGAGTGATGGGAAATAAGTGTCTTCCATGTTTACAAATACCCAGTGGAGAGCTGAGTACAACTGCAACCTCTTTTATCTTTACAGCTAAATATGTGTGAACAGATTAAACTCCCTCAGCAATACAGTGTAGATAATCTAAAACCTCCCCAAACTAACTTGCATTTGTTAATATCATGTATTCTATTGGTGCGCGCATAAAACTGATTCTTTAATAAATAGTGTGAATCACAGAATCACCAGGTTGGAAGAGACCCACTGGATTATAGAGCCCAACCATTCCTATCAAACACTAAACCATGTCCCTCAGTGCCTCGTCCACTTGTCCCTTAAACACTTCCAGGGAAGGTGACTCAACCACCTCCCTGGGGAGCCTGTTCCAGTGCCTAATGACCCTTACTGTGATTTTTCTTTTCCTAATGTTCAGCGTAAACCTCCCCTGGCGGAACTTGAGGTGAAATTCTGATAAAACCCTTTGTGTGAGAAGAAAAATATTTTTCTAAGATGTAGTAATCTAAACCAGTGAATCTAATCACAGGGAAGTGATTTGCATGCTCAGAGAATTGTATACTTAAAGGAGTACAGAGTGGTCTTAAAAGTGTGAGAACTTTCAGTCAGGAAAAAGTATGGATGGTGTCGTATCTCTGGCAGAGCAGCTTTTCTTTCATGCAGTTGTGCTTGGATGGGAGTTGCTATCACTACTGCTGGTGTGTGCTGCCTGTAGAGCTTTCCTGGCTCCATCTGCCCAGGCACAGAAGGTAGCTGTGGGATGGGAAGGTTCAGCTGAGCATCAAAGGGACAGTTGGGAGGTATGTAACACCACCAGCAGTTACTGTTGCTGTCATGCTGTGCATGAGACACCAATGTCTTATTTTGATAGAGAAATTGACTGATTGAGCATTAAGTGTGAATCGGAGGAGTTGGAGAGTTTACTTTAGGGGTTGGTGTAGGAAATGGGCAGAATGCCACTCTAACTTCATTTTAAATGGAAGTTTTCTTCTGCTGTGCAGGAAGTACAACATTTGATGCTTGTGCTGTTCCATCACTGGAGTGTCTCTGATACTGACATATGGAGTTATGAGACTTCAGTGTCAAAAACAGAGCAGCTCTTAGAGAAGCCAAAAATGTTCAATTCAGTTTATGTTAGGAGAATGTGGTTTTCATCCAGAAGAACAGAACTCCTTGCAAGAGGAGACTGAATTTTTAAAACCTATAAAACTGGAGTCCTAGAGTTCCTTAAAGTCATAAGAGTCTGAAAAGTAGTCAACTTTATCTGCCAGCTTTGCTTACTAGAAAATGAACAAAAATAAAATAAAATAATAAAATAATTTTCCAAGAAAGTTGCAGAAACTTGGGCTTATAATTGTGTTCAGTGGAGAAAGAGCATATCAGCACCTCTTTTTGTGTTGTGAAAGAATGTGCATGGGGAAAATATCTTCAGAAGAGCCATCTAGCCAAAATAGTCTGGATCCAAAGAAGTGTGACTAAAGCTTAGATTAAGAGGGAGCAGCCATTTATGAAAAAGCTGATGTTAGAACCAGGTATTTGGTTTCTCTGAACACCCCCTAAGAATGCAGAGTTCAAAAGGCACTCGATGCTTTTTTAAAAACTGAGGATTTAAATGTTTACTTAACTTGAGGCCTCTATTTCTTTTTTCTTTCTATGTTTCTGTTTTTGCTCTTGCTTTTCTTGTGCAAAACTGTATGGTTTACCAAAGGAATGCACCTTTTTCCATTTGTGAACTACTATTAGAAACAACCTTTAAAAAATTGTAGATATTGGATACAGTATTAAAAAATAGTTTGCTAGTTGATACAGAATTTTAAGACAAAAGTCATTGCTTTAAAATTTGATGTAGACATCATTTCTTATCATGTATTATTATAAGGAGTTTCTAATTTGTTTGACTTTCCTTGATATGTAAATATGAAGTAGAAATATAGCATATATTAATGTTTTTGAATTGGATTGGCTTGCTATATTCTCATTTATTTTCAAATTCATGTGCCAGGTTTTTTTCCTTAATTTCATATTTGATTTTTATAGCTACTTCATTTTATACTCTTTGCATCTATTCCCAAAAGACTGCTTTTAAAATGATGAGTGGAGCATCAGGAGTATAGAGATTAAAATCCATTGGAAAACAAGCATGTGGGACTTCTTCCTTTTTTTCCCCTTTAAACATAGTGATAATTAAATTTCAGGTGAAGTTTCATTTCGTGCTCGTGCCACATACAGCAGTTATAAGTGTTTTCATGCTCCATCACTCCTTTTTTATTAGCTTTTTATTTAGAGTAGCTTTTTTGAAAGCATTTTATCTTCATAAGAATCATCTATGAAGCAAGAAAGCCAGCAGACATCACATCACCACTCTCTTTATACAGGTGCTTATCGTTTTCCTTCTGCTACTGCATTCCTGTATCTCTGATGTTGGCAAATAGCTTGTTTTTAATGGTTGAGTTCTGACTGACAAAAGAGAGGGCATCAGTGTCCTGTCACAAAAATACCAGGATTGGAACAGACTGAATAGACGGTAACAGGTTGAAGAGTTTTTGGGAGGAATGTGCTGTTCACTGGCATCTAGGATCAGCATTAGCATTCCCTGGCTGTTGCAGACGATCTTTAAAATGCCATTTGCATTGATGACGGTGTAATAGACATCACTCCCCAAGGAGCTGTAGGGATTGTAGGAAGCTCAAATCTCAGGCAAAGTCATCTGTTCTTGGGACTCTTAAATAGTCTGAGGTCTTGTTGGTAGCAGGACTTGGATTATTGTACCCGATCATCCTAATAATAAAGGGCCATCAGTATTATGGCTCTTTTCAAGTTCCCAGTAGTATTTTTTGTTAAATCTAATTGAACATTAACT
This sequence comes from Piaya cayana, assembly GCA_013389865.1. Lineage (NCBI taxonomy): Eukaryota > Metazoa > Chordata > Aves > Cuculiformes > Coccyzidae > Piaya > Piaya cayana. The sequence continues at coordinate 227,526 of WAAB01023394.1, read as the reverse complement.
TCCTAATTAGCATTAATGCTTCATTCTATTGGGCAATTGACTGCATAGTTTTGTTTTGAATGGCTTTTCTGGAAGATGTACCGTAATAAACTTTTACAATGAAATTAATAACTTATAGAAGGCTTCATTATTTCAGCAGTAAAAGCAGTAGGATGTGCAATAAAAATGCTATATTTGTTTTCCAGAGCTCTGAAGGCTGGGTGGTAAGGCAAGTGTACAAATCAATGCCTAATAACTACAGAAACAAGTAACTTTAAGTATTAAAAGGGACGCCAGTAGGAATTAATAGAAAAAAAGATTTATCTTGGGCCCTATGCATCATCAAAAGCTTCAACAAGGTTCTGTGTTCTAGAACATGATTAGAAGGTACATCGTTGTAACTTTACTGGTATATACAGTTGGAGATAACACGGATTTGGCTGTAAAAGTTAATATCTGATGCTATTTCAGTACATGCTATTTTTTTTTTTTTGCTTGTGTCTATTATATGCAGAAGACAGATGAGGGATCAAAAGTTGGTTGCTTACCTAGGAATTAAATATATGACTTGTACATCCGTGTATGTGTTGAGTGAAATGATCACTGTAATGAAAACTGTACTAGAACAGTGTGGGATAAGTGCTGATTTAACAAATCTGAACAGTCTTAAGTGTGTTTTACTTATCTTCAGAAACAAAAGCTTTAATTTGACTTCAGTGAAACATACTAGATGAAGTTTTGATCTGATATTTAAGTGCAAATTGGCAGTAATTTCACTGAAGACTTGACTTAATCCTACACTGAATCAGCACTAAAAATTAAATTAGATGTTGTCAGTCCAGACTTAGTCTTTTAATCTACAATTTAGATGCTAAGTCTGCTGCCCTGAAAGGAGGTACTGTAAGTGAAGTAAAGCTCTTAGAGATGAATATTGGGCATACTGGTAATCTTGGGCACTCAAAAGAGAAATTGCAATAGTCAATCATTTTTCATGCTTATTTTATGTAAAGGTTGAAATGTAATTTCCGCGCAGTTAAATATTACCATTAACATGTGCAGCTGTTCTTATCTGTGGAAGATGTTTAAAAAAACAGTTAATAACTATGATTAGAAAGCTTGCTTAAGACATAAACCATCCATGTTCAACATAAAATTATGGGAAGGAGATGGGAGGGAATAGGTGCATCTTTTTGCTGCGAATTTTCTCATGTATTTTTCTTTGAATTCCAGGTATTTTATGCTAATGCTATTGGGTAATCAATTATTGAAGGCTTAGAAGTGGCTGTAGAGGGTAGGCAGTAGAGATTGACAGAGATTTTTTTTTTCTTGGAAATCTAAATTTAAGATTAAGTAAGAAAAAACATCAGAGGAACGTGGTAAGAAAAGCAGCCAAATTTGGACTAGCTGGTAGTAAGATGAAAGCCATTTAAGACACAAAAGCAGTGACAAATTCACTCTCCCAGCTTCCTTTTTAGCAATCCAAAGGAAATATTAGTGCCTTTTTACAGTTCTAAGTGTGACTGATGTGCCATTAGAAGATAGAGTGCAGGTTGGAGGCATAACATAAACAGTTCTAGTACTTAAAAGCTTGCATTATCTGACATAAGCCCAAGTCGGCCACCTAGTTGAGCCACATCACTCTTAGTTGCCCATTTCTTTTTTTTCCCCCAATACATGTTTGCACTGTATAATTGTCTTTAATAGGAAATGATACGTAAAATTCATTTAGGTGGACAATGCCTACAGAAACACAACTGTGGTGAATAAAATTATTTAATGTTGGTGTTTCCCATAGAAGTTGTTGTCATACAAACATTTTTGAACAATTCATATGCTGGCATAGGTGAAAGGTAATAGTTGAGATTGGCAAGTTTTGAATCTGCTTGCTTTTACAGATGCTAAAAGGATATTTGCCTATAACTTGTAGTCTTTGAATATCTGAATTAAACTGTAAATGCAGGTAGTGACAATAACTCAATACCATTTGCTCTCTTCCCATTTTTGTTGGAGTAACTGCTGGCATTTGCAATTGTAATTCTCTCATCTTCAAGACTTGCTTTAGCTGGAGTAATTTAATGTTACAGACAAACGTGAGAAAATATATTTGTTGTTCCTGTGTTGTGGTTACTCTTCCACATCTTATTAGACACAAGTTCTTTATTCTTTCCTATGAGAGTCTATTTTCTTTCCACTCTTCCCCTCTCTCAAATGCAAGCCTATGCAAGTCATGTCTAAATTGATTTGCAAGGTCCAAGACAGGAAAAATTCAATCCTTTGGTGTTTTTTTCTTATATATCTTTTTTTCTGGTTCATTTAGATTGCTGCAGGCCAATACTTGTTTAGAAATGGCAAGTTAGTTTGCATCTGTTGTTACTGCACAATTGATTGTAAGGTTTCACTGGCCTTGACAGCCACCATTTTGATAATTCAAGGCTAGGTGCTTTTTTTCTCCAGATTAATACTGGATGACTTGGACTTCGACTGTCTGGTGTGGAAGAGGTTCCCTGTTTCACTTGGTAGTGAGATCAAAAAACTGTAAATCACTTTTTTTTGGTGTTCTTTTCTTGAATTTTCCCTTTCAATTAATTTCAATTTATTACTGGCTTAAATAGTTCATATAACTTCTGTTACACTGTGCTGGTATGCCTTCTACACAGATAAGTTGGAGGGACACATAGGGTTAAGTTTTTCCAGGTGGTATCTCTGATATGAAATATTTCCCTCAATTTTAAAGGAAATAAGCACGTAAAAGCTACACCCTGGTTAAAACCATATAAGTTCAGCACCTCAGTTGTTTTTAGTTACAGATCTACAGACAGGGACATGTACTTAGTGAACTTAATGCAGAACCAGGAGCTTGTGGTTTTCAGCTTTACATGTTCTCTCGAGGTAGCCACATGTTTTTTCCCAAGTTTGGTTTCTTACTTGACCTTTCTTTGGTTCTGCTCCATCTCACTTCTGTTACCTGCAGTGACACTTCTAGGCTTTTCAAAATCCCAATTCACAGTGTAATGGTAGGAGTCATCACAGCTGGATTATGTCCAAACAAAGGTGACTTTGTGCTGGACTTCCAAAAGAAGGCAGGCAGGACATGGATGACACCTTCCTGCTGTGTATGTATTAAGCGGTGATTCTTTTTCACATCCACTAAGAGGTAGCTGTGTTTCAGTGAAGAATTGCTGCTTTTTCTGTTATCTGTGAGTATGGATTTAAATAATGGATGGCTGAACAGCACTGCAGTCCACACAGGTACCATTCAAAGATGCCAGAAGTATGCAGCGCACACATAAAGCTGTACCAAGCAGTGGTTGAGGGTGTCTGAGAAGAGCAGCTGCTTTTCATAGAACTGCAGATACCTGCACAATGACTGCAAATCAACTGCAGTTTTCTGTTTGTTTTCTATGAACTTAATTTTGGCACCTGGTAGTTGTTTTTGGCTCTGTCTTGGTGTCAGGATTATTATTATAGTTTGATGATAGGAATGTTATTTCTCAAGAACACAAACAAATCTGCCATATTATACTGGTAAATAAGACTGTTTAAAAGAAAATTTGGTCTGGATTCTTCCTTGAAACTTCACTTTCCTTTTTAGCTTGCAAAACCAGGAGTGCAATGAACAGAGTATTACTAAGCCCCTTGGCAGAAATGCAAATGTCTCGACACTGAAATGCATGTCAATCCAGAGAGAGAGAGTGTCCTTTGTTGCCAAGTTGCTAATTATTCACAGAAAAGATAAAAGCAGAGTATAGCTTTCCCAAATGATTTTGTATTATACTCTGAATTAAAAATACATTAAATAGAAATGCTGATGTGGTAGAAAGGATCTTTGTCAGTACAAGGCTACAAGATTGTAATGGTATTTCAATTAATAGAATCTGACAGAACAGGTAGAATGGTTGCAAGAAAATATACTGCAGCAAAGCAAATGTTCTTGTGATGTCTGTCACGTGTGCTAGGTTGCAGAATGAATGACTTAATGCTGACCAGCTCTTCTTGCTTCAAAATTGCAGTAGACTTTCATACTTGGGAGCAATCTGTACGTGTGTCCAGGGTTCCTCTGCAGTTCTAACTGTATAGTTGAGGTCATTTTGACTCAGAACTGGTTTACAGAATTTTGTTTTCTCAGCCTGCAATGCCAGATAGCATTCATTATTATCAAACCTAATGTTATAAGCAGAAGTTTTAGTTGAGTATAATTTTTGGAAAGTAATTTTACATTTTAGACCTTGCTACAAATTATGCAGGATGTGTAGAAGATGTTCCTGTAAGTGTTCTAACAGTATGTCTTTTTAAAATCAATTTTATATATTAGAATTTTATATTGTTGAAGCTGATTTATCTTGAAGAGAGTGTATGTTACTCTGAGACTGTAGAATGAGTATTATGTGCAGATTGTCCCACTCTGCACTGTGCTGGTGTGGTTTCATCTGGAGTACTGTCTGTAGCCTTGGATGCCTCAGTATAGGAAGGATGTTGAACTGTTAGAATGTGTTTAAAGGAGGGCGACCAGGAGGGTAAAGGCAAACCTCATCCCAGGTAATCCTTGGGTGTAACCAGAGCTATATCAATCCAATTCATGTGCTAAATCTTGCATACTTTGTCCACTTTTCTAGAAAACACACTACTAACATCTGCTTCCTCTCCCTTCCTAAGATTACTTGCTTCCCATTGGAAAGTCCTAGCACCTAAAAGAAGGATGAACTTAAAGGCTCAGGGATGATGATTCTGAGATATTTAATTATTTTTCCCTTTTTGGTTAGAAAAGCCCCAAAATTATTTGTTGTCACTTGTAATTTTCTCAGTCTCTCTCAGCATCGTGTTGCTATTCTCTCTCTTAAAAAGAACAAGTGATATTTCTCTACTTTGAGAGATCAAACGAAATATCATGACTTGTCCTGCCTTAGGGCTCTGTTTTGTTACTAGTTTGGTCCATTTGCAATTATATCTGTGTGAAGGTTTTTCTGCCGACCGCTACTTCATCCTGTTGTATGTCTCTGATTCTGATCGGGTTTGTCTTCTAATAATTTGTTCTGTGTTCTCTGTTTGCAGTGGCTAGTAGCAATCACTCAATGTTTCTCTTGTCACCTTTTTCTGCTTTGTGCTTTTGATTAGTGTTCATGTTTTCTGCCTCAGGCTGTAGATGATGGCTGGGTAAGTTAGTCTTCCTTCAGCCAGAAATAAACAACAACAATGGCTGATAAATTGTACAGAGCTCATTTATGGTAACTTCTTGCAGCCTACTTTTATACTAGTGATTTCTCTTGATGTTGTGACTGCTCAGTTTATGGTTTTCTGCTTTAAGAAAGGCTGCTATTATGCTGGTAAGCCTCATTTTCCTATTGCTTTCAAAGACATATCTTCCCTAACTATTTCTAAACTAGTCATGGGTTTTAAGGTTTGATCTTGAAAAGGCCTCAACATTTCCATTTATTTCAGCTTAAGGTTTGTCTTCAGCAACTCTCTCATTTTTGTTAGTGTTTATCTCTCTGTTTGAAATTAAGCAGGCTGTCAGAATAAATGCTTTGTAGGATGAGATTCACTGAGTGTTCACTGAGCTTTTTACCACCTTCACACTAGTCACTAGCGGGCAGGTCAATGTACTCAGAAAAAGCTGCCTGGTTTAAGTTCACCAGAATAAACCAGTGCAAATTCTCCCCCAAAACTTAGATTTGTAGCTTTTCATCCCTCCTTTGAGTGGCTTATTCTGAAGTGGTTAAAAGATTGTTGAATTACAGTTTGGATTTGGACTGTTAGAATTATATTGACCTTATTACACTTGGATCACTGTTCTGTGGTACCTGGTTGACTGATGATCAAATACAGCAGGATGATTTCAGGTAAGTTGCAGAAATCTCTAATGGCTGTTTGGAAAGTAGACCCATTTAAATGACATTTTGTCCCACACTTCTTGACCAGAAAAAGATGTAATAGGTTTGGTGAATGGTTGCTATGTGGTAGTGACTATAAATTATTTTCAGAATGGTAAAATTTGTTTCTTTGGTTTTTTTTTTAATATCTGTTTGCTGAAGACACTCAAGTAGTGTGTAGGCATTCTACTTTGCATTCTACTATGTACAGTGCATGGTCCCTTATGAAGATGCTTTCATTATTTCCCTGGCTTCTGGATTTTTAATGAGGTAGCTGAATATGTTTTCCTGAGTTAATTGACGTTTCCCCATAAAGAGGAGAAAACAGTTCCTGACCAAGTCACTATCATTGTAAATGTAGAAACAACAGTTGATGGTTTGGTTTTGCATCAGTTTATAGTAGCTTGATGCATTACCAGTGTACTTGCTTACTCTTTTATAGTTGGATCCTGTTTAAGGTAGTTAGTTTAGTTTTGAGAATCTGATATTTGTGATGCTTGGTTTGTAGGGAATATCACTTTCCTTGTAATGTTTGTTGTTCTTGAGCCACAGTATCAGCTACAAGCCATGACTTAATGTAGGTCTTTCTCTTGAGTATTAGAATTGCCCCTGTTAAAGGCTTTTCCTCCAGCTTGCTTGGTCCTTGCAACAGAACAGTGTTCAGCATTATCGCTGTTCCTTATATATATGCAAGTAGAACTGACCATTTTCACTCCTACTAAGTTGCCTCCTGGTTATCTTTTTGCTAGCTTTTTCTACAGTATCTTACTGAGAAAAGGGTAACAGTAAAAAGATTTTTCCAAATTTATGTTCACTTGAAGAAAACAGCATATATGAAGTGAATCTCTGATGCTTTTTCCTCTTTGTAAATAATATCATGTGGAATTGGTATTCATTCTGGATGAACCGAGATACAGGTTTTTATCTGTAGAGGCAGGCATACTGACAGTTTTTGTAAATATAATTTCAGTGTCAGTTCCAGTTAAAAGCAATGATAAAAAACTCTTATCCTTCTCAAAGTCAGAGTGGACCCAGTCAATTTTATGATAATCTTGTCTGTGGTGTATGAGAGTCCTGCTGGATATCTTCTTAGCTTCTGCTTTATTACCAAAATAACAGGGAAAGCAAAACTTAAAAAATTAAGAGGCAAGAGCATATCACAATCTCCTGGAGCTATGAGAAAATGATAAGAGCTGGGGCATGAATATGTAGAAGAATTTACTGAAAATGTAATCATTTTTATCATGTCTACTTAATCTCTCTCTGCCCCAGCACACAGAGTTTAAGTAATACTCTAGTTGTGAACCGCACATTTATGCTCTGAGTCCAAGTATTGGGACTGGTTAAAAACCAGACGTGAGCTTGTATGGAAAACTCATCCCGTTCCGTGGTTCTTTTCCTTCCGTTTCGGGCTGTTGGGGGCCCAGTCCGGCAGGGGGCGATCTCGTGCTGTACTGGGGAGCTGATCGAACCCTCCCACCTCCCGCTGGGAGCGCGTGGGTTAAGGGGAAGGGATAGGGGACAGCAGCAGATGAAACCAATTTGTTTATTTATTTAAAGAAAACCTTCTGGTTTTCCGTTTTTAAGGCTTGCTTCCTTCAATATTTCCTCAGAACTCCTTAATCCCCAGGATTTAGTGTAGCAATTAATTTGCGAGGAGGCAAGGCAGCTGTGCAGGCGTTGGAGCAGCGCTGCTCGGCGAGCCCAGGAGAGCGAAGCTGCAGCCGGGATACTCTGTTCCTGCCTGGACCCCAAACCCTCCCTCCAGGAGCTTCTCAGGGCTTGAGTGGGGGATCAGTGAACGACTCTTAAGGGTTTTATTTCTAATTTTCTCATGGAACGTGGCCCCAGGGTTCCGGAAGTTTGGAAACAACTTTGGCACAACACAAACAATGTCTTGTAACATCTCTGCCAAATACACTAATGGATCCATGGGAGGACAGTTGAGGAGGAAGTGTAGACCACCTCAATTCTTGCATTTTATGATTATTCATTTTCCAGCCTTTATCAGCAGGACCTAACGTAGTCAAAGTCTGGAATTTAGAGTACAATTGGGAAAAAATATAATTTTCAGGGTGAAGATAGAAAAGAAATACTTTCAGTGACCAGTTTTTAAGAGAAGCAACTGACATTTTAGCACTGTATACAGAAATTATTTCTGGCCTCATTATTTTATAATACATTTTCCTGGCTTTTTGGAATGACTGAAGTTATATAAGTAATTTCTTTTTTATATATTAGGTGATTATATTAATATTGAAATCTTAGTACCTGTGATTGAATTCTAGACTTCTCTGAATCTAGATGTGTTGCTGTCTGTGAATAGCTTTTCTTTTCCAGTCACTCCAGGGGGCTGGAGGAGTGGGGTTTGGCAGCCCTAACCCCTCAAGATCTCCCAAATCTGTCCTTTAAATTTGTGCTCTGCAAGGTGCATCTTTACTTCGTGCAGCATTTCAGCTGAACACTCAAATACATCAGAGAAGCTGTGGGGAGAAAACCCAGGACTGGAACCTACAGAATAACTCCATACAGTTCAGTACAGGGAATGCAGTTTATGTGGCTTCAGGGAAATGAATGAGTTGAGAGCTGAGAAGAAGGAAAGCAGTCCTGTCACAGTATAAATCATAGAGTAAAATATCATCAGCTCTGTTCTCGTGGCAGTATTTCTCTTAAGTTCTTTAAAATCCTGAATGGGATAAGCATGGGCCTGACCTAATTTTGAAATAAAATGGGGATCTAGATTTTCATTCTAGAATGATATCAATTTCTAATGATCTGATCACTTGCACAGTTAATCTTGAGCAGAACTTGGCAAAGTAAGTGGAATCTGGAGGTATCGATCTGTAGTGGTTAAATGTGTTCCAACTTTGTGTAGTTGCAGTTGCTTTCCCTGCCAATTTTTTTTTTTTCTTTTTTTTTTTGGCTTTGAAGTGCATATGCCTCCAGGGTGAGCTGGCTTAACTGTTCTAGATCAAGACTTGCAGTTTTCTCATTAGGGATTAGTTCTTGGCCAATCAGCTCTCCGAGCTGCTTCTTGTCCTGTCACACAATGTCACCTATGCTGAGAGAGGAAGGGGATGCAGTTTTGTTCAACAAATTTAGGGAAATGCATCCTGCTCTTTTGTCTTGTGGATTGGAGCAACACAAACGATAAGCTATGGCTGCTTTGTTTTAACCTTAGAGATAACCCACTGAATAAGAGAAATAAACAAATTGCTGTAATAACAATGATCTGCAGTGTTCAGAACTTGAACTCAGACGCTCATTAAAAATGAAGAAAAGCTGCATGTATGTTATTATTATTGTTTAGAATTTCCCTCAGGCTGACATCATTCCTTCTTGCATTTTTTCACCTTGACTAAACACAGATTGAGAGCTAACCCTAATCTAGCCTTTAGTGTAAATTAGACGGTAACTCTCCGCATGAAGAGAAATCAGACCCAGTTCTGAAGCTTCATGAGAGATAAAGGCAGGAAGCTTTTCTTACCCTAGGAAGTGCAGCTGACTAAAACCTTTTTTTTTTGGAAGCTTTGCAATAAATTATCCCAATGCACAGCTCAGTTGAAAGGAAGAAGATTAACAAACCCAACTAGGTAGTTTTTCATTAAAATATTACTGAAGCCTGACATTCTTCATCTCATCATTCTTCCACAACAGAACTTGTGTTTGTGGCACAAACTACTTCCTAGATGAGGGCTCAACAGGCAAGTCCCAATCAACCTCTTAAACTTGGTTTTCTAGAAGACCAAATCTGCAATGTATTTCCGTTTCCCCTTCATAGGAAAGGAGCAAAGGAAAATATTGTGGTGTGCACTCAGGCTTTGTTTTGTGCGCTACAGCTATTTGTGCTATGCTATGCAACTTAAAGCCAAAACGGGTCTTAATGGAGTTTCTCTTAATAGCTCTTATTTACTAAATGGTGGGTTTCTTTCTTAGACAATGCTTCTGTATTTAAAAAAAAATGTCTTCTGTAAGAAGGCTTTCACCAGAGCATATAGATGACTTCTTCTTTCCTTATTTTATCTGTTCATTGGGTTGAATGCTGAAAACTAAGTTCTGCCTTGTAAACTAATAAGCACAGAAAAACAAATGTTTTTTAGTGTGTGGACTGGTACCGCCTTTGTTGTGGGGCTGGAATATCTTACAAAACATAAGTGGGGCAGTGTTCACACAGGTCTCCAAGGGAAATACTGACACACTTGAGGCTGGGGAAATTACAATTCATGTGATACCTTTCTAAAAACTTTCTGATTATTAGTGATAACACCTGAGCATGGCAGCCCTTAGAAAAGTGTGTCTGTCTTTTAGATGGCTTGTGTGATTTCCGTAATTTTAAAAAGCCATGTAACAGGGTAAATGATGGAATATGACTATAATGACCAGTTAATGAAAACGGTTATGGCTCATTTATGCAATCTATTAGTTTTTATAGAATTTTTTCTAAGAGACTGGGCACTTAGGGTCACAAAAACATGATGGTAGTAGAGGAAAATGTTTTATTTGTATCAGTTTTGGGAAAACAGTGGTTTTAGCAAAAACTGCTAGTAGATTTTTTAGAGATGCTGTGAAGAACAGGACTTGACTAGTTAGACAACTGTGCAAATGTTAGAAACAACTGAGGCTTTGTTACAGAAGCTGATTGTAGTTTTTCATGGAAAAGAAAAATTCAGGTGCTATAGCCTTCCTTCTGTCCTTTAGCTTTTGTATCTTCACCCTTCATTTAGGTGGCTCCTGTATCATCTTTTATGTGTGCGCCACCTTATTCTGTTTCACTGCTTCTTCCACCTAGATTTTTGCCAGTTCTGCTACTGATGTTTCAAGTAAAATATAACCACCTGCATGTGACTTGAACTGCAAGCTATGAAATACTTAAGGCAAGAAAATTATTAAGTTTGAGTTGAAGCTCAGCTCATGCCTCGGTGACTAAAAAGAGGAAAAAATAGGAGACCAAAGGAAAGAAAGTTAGGCTAACAGCGAGGCTATTTATAGGACTTAAAGGATTTTTTACTTCATGTGCTGTGTGTCACTGTGGGCAAGTTTCTGGGCTCAAGTTTTAAGTTCACTCTAAAATATATGCTGAGGGTAACAAACTGCACTTCTTTTTCATTTTTATATAATTTTAAGTGCTTTTTCTGTTTCTCTGTGGCTTTGGAGGGGGGCTTTTTGAGAGCTTGCCTAAAGAAGTTTTGCAATCTCAAGATCCTTGACCCTGTCAGCATCCTTTCTTGAGGTCTCTGCTGCAGTTATACCTTTCGTCAAATAGCTCATGTTTATTGTAAGGTGCTGGAAGGCACACTGAGGCCCTTTATGAATAGCAATATATGTGGGGTGGAGGATCTAGCGACTCCATGTCTTATTATTGCTATCTTTTTCCTATTTTGTTATGGGTTTTTTTTAAAAAAACAGCATCTTAGGCAGCAGAATATTTGAGAGTTCAAGTTGTTGCCAGTTGTTGAGAGAAGAAAGCCACATACCCTACTTGTTATTTCCAAAGGACTAGAGTGTTATTTACCTTGGTCTTTCTTAAATGTATCCATGCATACAGCCAACAAAGAAGTACTAAGTAATAAAACATCTGACCTGAAAAGGCCTATTTTTTTTGGAAATAAATTGTGGATTGTTGCATATTTTTGGGAAACACTGGCAAAAGTCAGGGGGAAAAGAAAAAATCCATTGTAAGTTCCTGAAAACAATCAACATCTTTTCTTGTGTCCAAAACAACGCTGGTGAAGGTAATTCTTCTTTTTAATTAACTTTAGGTCTATATTTTTGAAATAAGCTTGATAAAAGCTAAAGATTTCTTTTATAGTTTTTCTCCTCTCAGCCCCACTCCCTGATCATGCTTTCCTTTCTCTTGATAACATGTAGTGTTCAGTGCTTTCCTTAGCAGCGTTTCTTCATAAATTATCAGGACTTCATAAGCTGTCAGAACAATTTGACAATAGGTAACTATTAAAGGCCCAGCAGTCTTCTGACCAAGTAACGAACACACAAACACACTGTGGTGTTTGAGATGATTGAGCAAATAGTTGGTCTCTTGCACGTAAGTTGCTGGCAGAAGAAAGCAGAGATGCTGGTTAACAAGTTCTGACACAGCTGTGCAGATAGAGCTACCCGGAAAAATTATTATAAGAAAAGAAGTCCAATGTAAGGTTTTTAAACAAAACAGAGTTCTGAGTGTTTGTTTTTAATAGGGAGCATACTGCATGATATCACTAGGCCTGCATCAGGTTTGGGCCTGAGTAACTGAAGACAGGTATGTCTAGTTTTCCAGTTGTCTAAGAGCAGGTGATTCTGACTGCTGGCACAAAGAGAATTAACTGAGCTTGTTTGTACTTATTTCTGTGGCAGCTGAGCAAGGACTATAATTTGTATGTGAAACGACCTGCTGGAGCTACTTTTGTGTCTGGCTTTTTTAATACCTTCTCCTTTCTTTAAATTGTCTTTTTTATGAATTTAGTCTCACCTTTTAAAAGGTTACAGCTTGGTATTTGGTGAAGGATCTGTTTGAATCTGGAGAGGGAATTAAAAAATGATTGTCCTGTAATGCACTTTGAAATTGTTTTCATGAATATGTTGATGATGGGAAGATTACTGAAGGCCAACAAGTGATTTTTTTCCTCTTTATATGTTTGTAGGTGGTAAAGAAATGCCATTTGAGTTTTTAATGACTTTTTCATCCTTCAGGTCTACTGATTCTTTATAAGTTCAAACACAAGTGCAAATGTATGATAAGGTTTCCAATAGTCCAACTTGTTTTAAAGTTTCTAATTAAAACCTCAGTGTTTGCTACTGCAACAGTCCTAGTGCGCAGTGCTCTACCTTTTATTACCATTTCTTGGACAGTGGGGTGAGAGCAGAGTAGAGTAAGGTAAAAAATTCTTTCACTTCAACATTTCACAGAAAGGGTCATTGGGCATTGGAACAGGCTGCCCAGGGAGGTGGTTGATTCACCTTCCCTGGAGGCGTTTAAGGCACAGGTGGATGAGGTCCTGAGGGCCATAGTTTAGTGTTTGATAGGAATGGTTGGACTTGATGACCCGGTGGGTCTCTTCCAACCTGGTTATTCTATGATTCTATGATTTGTAGTTAAACATGTAAACCTGTATTGTTACCGTTGCTGCAATAATGTTATGTTACATAGCAGCAGCAGGTTTGACAAAAGCTTGTTGCATTGGGAGACTTCAGTATCTAGCGATGATATCCAAATGTCAAAAGACCTGTTAGGTGGAATCTACTCCAAGCTGTTGGCTGTGACCAGCTAGTACCCAGAGCTGCAGTTAGTGGTTGCGCTCAATTTTTGTAGGTTTAAGAATGCAGTTGCCACTGCTCTGCCAGGTTAGGGGGAAGGTCTTCAATGTGAGCTGCTGGAGCAGGACAGGTTCCTGCCCTTTCTCCTCATACAACATCGGTCTGCCGCCTCAACAAATTGTCTGTTCAAGCTGTTTATAGTCGCAGTCCCACTTGAAGAACTGGCTGTTCCTGGTGCATTTGCTTCCCAGGGTGAAGGTGTCACTCCTCCAGGTGAGCAATGCAGAGCGACACAGAGCATGGGGAAGGGCACTGGGAGCAATTAGGTGATGTAACATTGTCTGCTTGAATACGTAGACTGAAAACTAACGATGAACGAGGCTGCTCTTATCTTTAAAATGTCAGACTTTTTTTTTTAAATGTTGAAAGATATAAATGGCTGGAGGAACTTGGCATGCCCAAGTTAAGTGGTTTGGGTTTTTTAAAATCTTAATTAATAGGGGTTAAGCATAGTGATTTCAAGCTCCAGTAGTTCCTATGTGGAAAGTAAGTGGAGTATCAAGCCTTATTTTGGATCGGCATAGGACCAGTCTGGTCAATAACTGGTGATATCTACAAGACAGCAAATGTATTAACTGCTGTGTGACTTAGTCTTCAATATTTTGTAGCAACTTTTCCAAAATCCTCTATTCTTAGAATGTGATGACTGATACAGAAGTAACTTAAACTATTTAAAATTTACTTCAAAAATTTATCACATTACTGATAAGACATGAGAGACAAGTTGTACTAGAAATGATATGCATAAGAAGCTGTTATGTTGTTGTTTTTTTTTTTCCCCCTTGGCAATTCAGGAGAGTGCACTAAGTAAGTGTTGACCTCTGACAGCTGACCTCTCGATGCATTCCGGTATAACCTGCAAAGATAAGCATTATTCACTTTATCGATAGGGAGGTTGGCCATTTGGAGGCATTGAATCCCCCTAATGCACTTAGTAGGAAGGATGCTGTGGCAGTTTATGGATTGAGTTATCAGTTTCAGGGCTACTAAGCTGATTATAAACCCTGAATAATACAGACTTGTAGTATGTGTGAAATCCTTTTCTGAAAATGGGACTAAGGGGAAGGTAGTATTTTTCCACGCTTGAGGGAGTAATGTGCCTCTAAGGTGATTTTTGAAAGTATTGCTGCAAGTGCTAGTGAATTTACACTACAAAGAAAAGTGGGATTTTGTTTTGATTTTTTTTTTAAATAAAATTATCTCAGTACAGGAAGCATCTTTGATGTTAACGGAAATTTAGTCTTGTCTTTAGCAAGTAGGTGGGGAAGGCAGGGAATTGGAATTGGCGTTGGCAGAGAAGATAACCAAATTGGAAGTAGCTAAAAAAATAATAGAAATAAGACTAGATGGAAAATAAAAACATTTTTAGAAGACATAAAACTGATTTTGTTCTGCATAAGCATGGAATCCCCAAGGTTTTTGGGGTAGAGAAGTGATCCTTTAGTTGGTTCCACTTCCTTCTGTACTTCAGATAAAGTTTCCAACTGTTTCAAAATAAAATATATTTTTCTTCTTCTCTCTCTCTCCTTGTCCTTCTCTCTAAATATCATTTATATCAAATACAAACCTCAGTAAAAACTGGAAGAGAGAGACTATTTGTGTGTGTGAGAGAGAGAGAGAGAGTGTGTGTGTGTGTGTGTGTGTGTGTACATGTGTTCAGTAAGAAGGCTTTAACTAGTATATGGCAGTTTTGGGTTCAGTTGCTGGTTCTGGGATGGATGGGGCATAGTCACTGTACCTAAATTCCAGCTCTTCAAATGTATGTCCGTCCGTCCTTCCTTCCTCCCTCCCTCCCTTCCTTCCTTCCACAATCAAAACATAGTGTATTTGTTAGAGTTTCAGCTTGTGGCACAGTGTGTGTGGGGGTTGGCTTTTTTTTTTTTGTTGTTGTTGTCTTGGTGACATCACCTGGGCTTGTATTTGGGATGACAATGTAGGTAATAATCTGTCTTGTAATGAACTGGAGGAATTCTCATTATGAATTGTTTAATTTTTAGTGATGTGGGGGTTGTTCCTCTAGTTAGGATACCTAAAGTATTTGCATTACGCTACTGAGAGATCATATTGCAACTCCAGAGTAATCTCTCTCTTTTTTTCCTTTTTTCCTTTTTTTTTTTTTTTGATAAAATTGTAAATCAGTACTGTAAGTTGAGTGACTTATATAATCATTAAATGCAACAACTATCTCAGTTATAAGTAGGTAAAACTTCATAGGTATCACTGCTTCCTTTTGACTTATACACTTGATCCTCTTTGGAAATCAGAATCATAGAATCATTAGTTTCGGAAGGGACCTTAAATATCATCTAGTTCCAATCCCCCTGCCATGGGCAGGGATGCATCCCACTTGATCAGGTGGCCCAAGGCCCCATCCAACCTGGTCTTGGACACCTCCAGGGATGGGGCAACCACAACTTCCTTGGGCAGCCTGCACTAGTGCCTCACCACTCTCATGGTGAAAAAATTCTTTCTTATGTCTAGTCTAAAATGTCTCCATTCTGGAAAAAAAGGGGTGCTGAAAGTTGCAGGAAGCATCAACTGTGTTGTTTTCCTTACATTCCCAGAAATTGTGAAAGAAACTAATTTTGTTTCTTTTCATTCATGTTAAGCTGGGAAAACAAGTCTTGACTGTGAATTGCAACAGTGTTAGTTGGGATTATCTCTACAGCAAGAAAAGACTTGCTACTTTGAAAGTTATTTCTTGCCATTGTTTAAGTGAACCAATTATGTTTAATCTTTATTTTTTTTCCATTTGAGAAGTTGTTTCTTCTTGTCTCTTAATTCATGTAATTGACATAGATTATTGTTCTGTCTGGATTTGTGTGTGTGTGAAGGCAGGGTTTTCTTCAAGGCTAAAAGTGCCTTTATATTTTTAATCTTTTAGTTCAGTCTGAGTTTATAAATTAAATTACTTGATAAAGCTAAGTGTAAGTGGATTGAACAGCTAATTTTGGTTGCAATGGTGTGTTTTCCGCTAACATGAGCCACAATAGATTGGAATGGTTGAGATTGATAGATCAATTCATGGACATTTGAATTGCTTTTTTGCATTAGAATTTAAGAAACAAGAATAATCCTTTAGTCTTCTGACAGGTCAAAAGGTTTCTTCATGAGGCTGTAGCTTTATTTTTTTAATATGTTTTTTGTCATTTTGGGGTGGGGTGGAGGAGGGGGAGAAAGACAGAACTGAACATCCAATCAATTTAAGAGCATAGCTTTTTACTCCTATATTGAAATTTTTTTTGTTATCTGGTGCTTTATCTACCATCTTGAAAAATGTTTATTTCCAAAATATGGAACTGACACTGGCAATTTCCCTGCCCACTGACTAATTGTTGCTGAAGCATGCTTTCTTTTTCTTGTCACAAGAGGATTTAGAAAAAAAAATAAAATTAATTATGAAAAAAGACGTTTTACAGAAGTCACTGAGTGGAGGGAAATTTGGCTTTCAGGAGGCAAGTAAAATAAGTGTGAAAGGCACTTACTGCCTTGTGGCAATCAATCATGATAGAAAATGCCACTGACTTTTCAGGGTTTATATCTTGTACTCCGTGAGAAACAAGCATGGGTACATCTCAGGAAAACTGGCTTGCACGGTTTACCAAGTATCACACTTCCTCTGGTATTCTGTATCTGCGTTCCTTATTCCCCAGACAGTAAACCTCATCTGGGACTCTAGTGCTGCCAGTTAGGTGTCACACACAAAAATGTATGATTTAACTTTTCAAGTCATCTTTTTGCTGTAGATTGTTGGCTACCGTATCATTCTGGTATTTGAGATAGTCATCTGATGTCCTCACTTCATGAGTTTAGGTGGCATATACTGAATGGCTTTCTTTTGATTAGATTTGTAGTAAATGACTGAAATAATGTTAACTATAGTTTCGTAAGGCTTTATATATTTGTAACCTGGCTGCAAAAATAACTTCATAGAAAGCAGAGAGATTGGTTGAACTCAAGAGAATCAATTATTGGTCACATAAATCAAATAGTGAGGTAATCTGAAAATAAACAGGCTGTTGTACTTATATGTACATTTCCTCTACCTGTGTAGTTCTGGAAACAGGATTGAAATTTTGATTCAGTAATAGTTAAATTTTGTACTAGCATTCAAAGTAGAACTATGATACCCAAAATGATCATTATAAATAGGATGCTTGTGTGACTATGGGCATTATTAAGGTCATCATTTCTATGTTCTTTAGGTGGGAATCTTACGAAGATGTCGATGGAGTACCCAGATGTGTGATATAACATATAGTGAGAATAGAGATATTGTTATACATAGGCTTCCAACTCAGAGTAGAGATGATTTTGGCCACTGACTGTGAGCTGATGATAGTCAGGAATTCTCAGAGTATGTTGGAAAGAAAAGGGTAATGAAAGTGCTAATTTCGTCCTGCAGATAATCCATGTTAGAGGGGAACTTAATCAAAGTGTCATTACTTTAATGAAATTCTCATATAAAATGCAGGACTCTTGATGTAATTTAACTAAATTAATTACTCTCTGCTGCTAAAAGGAAGTTGTATGACAAATTATTTGTTCTGCCTATTCATCCATTCTTTATCAGACCTTTTCCTACTCTGATGCAGCATAAGGAGCAGAAGCAGCCTTTTCATGGTGCTGAGTGGATTAATTTGCATTCATCCCAAGCTAATAGAGGAGTTATTCACCCAAGACAGCTCTCAGTAGTTTTAATAACATAATATTTTTCTGTGCTTAACTTAACAATCATTTTACAAGCAAGCAAAACACAAAGTAAATGTGATGGGTTTTTTGTGGTTTTTTTTTATTGGTTTGTTTTTTAAATTGTAGAAATTCAAGATACTCACAAACATATTTTATTCTTGTGCATAATAAATGCACATAAATCTCAGGTAGGATTTTGCATTCATGTAACAAATAAAAAGCATCCTGAAATAATTCAAATTGTAAGTTTTATTTAAACTACAAATTTGTCTGTAAAAATAACATGCATCAGATGAACAACTTCTGCATCTAGTTAGAATAAATGAAAACAAATGAATTGGCTTTAAAAATGTTACATTATGGTAATGTTTGACAGGATGGATGAATCCTGAGCAGAAGCTACATATTCAACTTTGCTACACATAACCCCGTTGTTTTAAAAAGTCATAAACAACCAACATAAATAACCAAAAGCTGAATGGCTTTTTTTCTTCCTGATATAACTTTAAAGGCTCTGCTGTTGAGTGTTATTTGCGGTGACAACAGTGGTATGAGTAGTTACTGTTACAGAAAGTGGAATATTTAGATATAAGCTAAAGTATAGTTAAGTTTCCTCTAAGTAACTGTATTCTTTTGTAAGTTAAACAAGATGTTCCTCTGATAGCGTAGCTTTTTCATGTTGTTGCTTTTTTTTCCAACAGTGTTTTCCAAGACACTGTTCTTTAAGAAATGATCGTGTCTTGTGTCAAGTATGATGTGTGCTGAACAGACGTGCCATCTTCTACAATCAACTCTGTTTGCAGTCTTTTGCTCTCTCAAATGCAAGGTCAGATAGAGAGCTGGCTCCAAAGCTCCAGTTAGCAAGAGATTTGGTTGTTGTCAAGTTCATGATAACATTAAAATTAGTGCTTGGAAAGTAATAGAATATGCATAAGACTTACGGGAAAAAGTGTATATATATGCTTGTAAGTGGGAATTATATTCTGTAACCAGCTCTTGTGTTGTTATTCATGATTGAATGAAACCATTGCCTCATGCATCCAGCACTGACATAAAGGATGCTTGCTTTCTAAAACAAGTAATGGAGATTATTTGACAGCATTTGTGGTGTCAGTAGAAAAACTTCTACGTGCTACCTTTCTACATTTGAGTGGAAAAATATGGTTCAGAGTAGTATCCAGTTAGGGGATTCTCTGTTCTTGGTCTGAATTCCTACTTCTTTCTTGGCTACAGATCAGGTGAACACAGGCAATGCAGTACTGTGAGGTCCTGAAAGCCTCAAATAGTTTGGTGAATGCTTACTGTGTTGTGCAGCGTGCATGCAAGTGCACAAGGATCAGTGCCTCAGATAGACTGTGTGACACTGGCTAAGCATGATGAACTTGCATCCAAGTGGGTTTTCTCTTGATTTTAGTGAACAGGATTGTAGAAATTTGTGAGTTGGTACAGATAAACTTCAAAACCAGTTAGCTAAGTTACCATTTCTGTTGTAAATTTGAGGATATTTGGAAAAGTCTGCATAAGCATCTGAACTTTACAGAGATGATTTGAACTGTTTAAAGTTAGGATGCTAGTAGCTTCAAGTCTCTTTCTTATATTTTCCTTTAGTTATGAGACTTTTTTTTTTTTTTGTGAAGTTGGTTTTGCTTGCCATTTAACCTTGGCAGTAGCAGGTTGTTCACTGATTAATCCAAATGTGCTGTAAATAAGGTGGGGAAGGCCATTGCAGCCACACTAGAGGAAACAAAGGTCAAACTGACATTATTGTATGTGCTGGAAAAATATCACAAGCACAGATTACCCAAGCTTTGTATAATTGATGCTTCTAGGCAGACATGGTTAGCAGCTTCTAACCTTCCTAGTTTATATTGGTCTACTTTACAAGCAAAAATTAAAATGGACACTGCAGCATCCTGAAATCACCCTTTGGCTTACTTCTGTGACTTGATTGAAGCCAAAGATATGCAGGTGGCTCTGACAGCTGCACTCAGCAATAGATTCTAGTCTTGTGCCCACAGAAACTAGGTTAATCCACTGCTTCTGGCATTGTGGGTTGCAAGAAACTCTATGAAAATATAACTGTGCACTGAATTGCTCTGTTTCTCTTCCCACTGTTAAAATACATTAAGTGAGATTTTTCTTTTGTTTTCTTTGTAATTATTAATACTAATAGTTACCTTTGCTTTTATGGTACTCTTTTTACTTCAAAACCTGAGTTTGCTGAGATAATTACATTTGACTGAGTGTTTTTTGGCCAATGGAATCAAAGTACATTTGCTAGTGTTTGCTATCATTAGATATATGTGGAAACTTCTAAAATTTATTTTTATTAAGAAAAATGCAATCAATGTAATAAAATAAACCTTTTAATTGTTGGAGTTTAGAATTTTTTTACCCTCTATTTGCATTTGTAAATTGCTAGCGAAGGACCTGGGCAACTTAGACTGATGGATGAAGTTCTTATAGGTAAAGTATTTTTAATAAGTTGATAAGAGACAGCTGAATTGAATTGGAGAAAGCTTTTGATCATTGCTTAGTCTTGAACTTGTGATAACATGTTCAGTGTGTCCCTGTGAAATCAAAAACATTTGCAGTGTATCACACAGATGATAAACTCCTAGTATGATGGTTGAGCTTGTGTTGTCTTTTGTCTGGCATGAATGAGATTTCTGTGGTTGCAGATGAGATGTGCTTAGTATATCTACTAGAGATTTATCAAATGAAAGAGGGCAATATCCACATTGAACAGAGGAGATGAAACATTTATGATCGATATGCTTTGGCACGAAAGTCATAAAGTTACCTGAAAATGTAAGGGAGCTCAGCAGCCTTGAAACTGGAAGGCTCTTATCAATTTGGACCTTACTTACTTTGGAAACTATGAATAAAAATGATCAGAAAAGCCAATGTGACTTACAACATAAAGAACCTTATATACTGTATCTGTCTGATATTAGTGATGAGTGTTCTAGACTCTTAAACTTCAGTTAAATAATTTGCAATAAAATGATGGTTTAAATTACTTGCAGCAAGCAGCATTTATTTCAATGTTTTGGTATACTTGTTATAACAAGTCTGCAATTGCAGAATCATTGATTCCTTTCTGTTGAAAGAGAGCTTCTGCTGAAACAGGGTCAATGCTGAATGTATACCTCATAGTTCAGTACTAGCAAGTATTGAGTGGCTTTGCTTTTTCTGTTGCTTGAGTCAAATATATTAATTTAAGGCACATTGTAAAGGTTGTCAGAGGTTATTAAATGTTGTTTAAGATTGTTATTATAGATATCCAAGGTACATTGAAAAGCCCACCTGTTCCTCTGGCCTTCCAGAATGCTTAGGACACTGAATGAGTTAGGAGTTGGAACATGTTTAGTAGGATACTGTTTGCTGCTGTACAGTTTAATTTAACAAGTTGATTGAATATTGTCCTGAAAACCATACATATGTTCTTGATTGAAAATGTGTGGTTTTGAATAGTAAGGGGGGCCTGATATTTTTTCCTGATGGAAAGCTGATGGAAGTTCCAAGAAGTGAAAGTGAAGGAAGGCACCTTAGATCCTGCTTTAATGCTGTTCCTTTTTGAAGCTTTAGCTTATACATGTGCAAGACATCGGATTGAGATGCAGGAGATGTGGGAGGAATGGAGACTGTGCCAGCTTTTCTTTTCTGTCCCTTAACAGAAACACATGGGTGGATGAGGTAATACACCTGGTTGGACTCCAATAACAGCCACCTTGCTGGTCTGGGCTTCATATAGCAACTTGCTGCTATGACAACATGGTACTGAGGAAAGTATGTGTATAGAGTGTTTATAGAATCTCCATGGTAACTAGAAATATTTGGAATATATGTTATGAAGTAGATTATTAAAGTTGTAAAGTAGATGTAATTGAAATAGAATGTTATTATACACCTAGTGCTACTCTCTAATATATGGAGAGAGTTTTCTAAATACTGAAAGAAATTAACTATTCATGACAAGCAGCCACTGGGAGCTTCTAAGAAGTCATTAAATATCATCTTTTAGATTTTTTTGGCACTGAAGTTTCAGTATTCAAACCAAATAACTTCAGATGTACATATGCATGACTCTCCTGAAGTACTTCTGCTTTTGCAACTCAATCAATTGATGACATATAAGTGAAACAGTTTATATCTTTTCTATTTAAAAGTCATATTTTCCTCAGATTAGTATTCTCAGCATTTCACATGGTGAGAACTTGTTACGTATTAACTCTTAGAAGATTGTGTCCACTGGGATTAATCAGTTTATTTTTGGTTTGACTGTGTCCCATCTGTTTAAAGCTTTTTTAAGATCTTGAGTATCTTTTAGCTTTCTTTGAAAGATGCGTATCAAGTTTCTATATTCCACTGATTGACTTTTAAAATAATTAAAAATGGATCAAACCTATTTGGCATAGGTTACTATTTTTCTCTGTCAGTTCACACATATCTCCATGGTTAGTCTTAGTGAGTGTGTTCTCTTGTTCCTTTGCCCATGTGAGGTCTCTTGTGTACAAACCCTAGCTCTTGAAATAGATGAGGATGTGCTGTTGCATCTCTGTAGGTTTCAAACCCACTGAAATTCAGCAGAATTATTATTTTTTTTTTAAATGCTCCAGAATAGTTTGAGGTATGGAGTTTGGTTTTTTTTTGTTTTGTTTTATTTTTTTGTGGTAGTAGTTACCTTTTTGTCTTTTGTGTGTATATCTATGGTGTCTAGCATCTCAGATCTGTGGATACTACTGTAGAGTGTATGTTACACTAATTGGATTCCTGTACAGTGACAGCAGTATGACAGTTCTGTTCTGAAGATCTTGAGGATGTTGTGCTGTGTTACAAGGCTGCCTTTATTGACTTCATGTAGACTGCTTTTAACCTTCTCTGAGTTATCTGAGCTTCATAATTGAAAATCCTCTGTAGTACCTTTTCTATTTTGGGTAAGATTCATAACATCTATCATCTAAGACTTAGTATTGCTAGATTGGGAGCATACTTGTCTGCTTGTAACACCTATCTTGCTGTGGCTTTTCAAGTGTGATGGTACATTTGAGGCTTTTGATTCTATAAAACATTGATTACAACTTGCTGAGGAAACAAAGGACTAATATTGAGGCCATGGGGAACTGATCCAGGGAAGTTTATTACTAAACATTGAAGTAACAAATTCTAAGCTTCCTATGATCTTAAGAGATTCACTATCTCACTGGTATCTTCAGCTTTTTCAAGTGCAACAGTGGCCCATGTGACACAAGTGTGTGTAAAATGATAAGTTGTTTAAGCTTATATATGTCAGATTTTTGGTGATTTAATTGTAATTTAACATTAATTTTATTGCGGATGTAAGGACATATGTAGTTATTTCTTGATATGGGGCCATTTTGGTAGAAACTCTAGCAAAAAAGGTGTTTGTGTGTGGGTTGTGGCTTTTGGTTTGTTTGTTTTCTTTACTGATGATGCCTTCTGGTTTCTTTCCAAGTGAGCTACTCTTTAACAGAATAATAGAGAAGATGAGATGCAAGAGAGTACCACCAAGTTAACCGTTCTGCTGAAACACTTACTCTGAGGGAAAATTATGCTTTCTTCTAAGCTCTTTTGTCATGAATTCTTTGAAACTGTCTTTCCTGTATAAGACTGTTGAAGGACTATACAGAACATTCAGAAGTTTCTGCTTCCTTAATCACTGAGATGTACACACAAAGATAGTATTAGCAAAGATTTCATGGAACACTTGTGTCATTTGAATGCTTTCTCTTTTAGTATCACAATGCTAGAAATTATTGTTTTAGAGGAAAAGAATACTTGTCTAAGAAAAGGAAATTGTGATCAGCTCTGCTTTGGGCTCAACCCGGATTCTTTTGTGAAGCAATCCTTGCAATAGAAGAGCGAGCGAGTCATGTAGGTTTTTCTTAAGAAGCAATGCTATCTTGATCTTTTTATTGTGTCTCTTTTATTTCACCATCTTCTGAGTCAGACAAGTATGTGTGTAAGTGTGAATTACATCTGCAGGATGCACCAGTTCCTTATTTTAGGACTAGATGTGCAAAGAAGGAGGAAGGTTTTGCTCTGACTGCTGTCTGAGTTAGCGTATGTTCACAATGTATCATGCTGCTGTATTTTGCAGTTACAAATAAGAGTTTCAAACTGGATGTATGAAGTACTAGCATGGTCTAATCAGATTGATTTATTTTCTGTAATTGTTTTATTATTCTATAATGCTCTGTTGCTCTAGGTTATACACTCAAAATTGGTGTGGTAGTATTTTTAAATATGAGAAAAAAATTCTCTTCTTTGATTTTGTTGCCTCAAAGATCACTTGCAGTGTAAAATTTAGGTAGGTTACCTTCACTAATAGAAATGGTTGTATAATATTCAGAATCTCCAGTCTGATTCAGTGCACTGTAACTAATGGCACGTGAACTATTTTCCTGCTGGAGAGCATATGCAGTTGTTACATTCAAGCTCTTCTATTTTTAGCATGTGATGGGATGCCTCCTGTTTAGATCATGTGTTACATTTGTTTGCAACTCCGATTTCCTTTTTTTTCTCCCACAATTGTAGTAGTTTGCCAAATGAACGAAGGCATTGCCCTAAGCAAGATGTCTTGCAAGACACTATAAAGACCAGAAGGTTGTTTCCAATTCTGCCGCCGTAACAGTGCTTGAAATGGGTAAATTTGAGGAATTAATCTGAGAGAAAAAAAGCACAACAGAATATGCAAACTACTGTGGTTTAGTTTTGGAAGTTATTTTCAGTATAATCAGGGTCAAATAACTTCAGTATAGCTACCTGCTATTTAGACTATTTAAAGGTTGGTTGTTTGCTTGCATTTAGAATATGTTATTGTGTAAGTTTTCAGGTATTTCCTCTTCCAGCTTTGAGAGAGTTCAACTTTTTTAGAAGAAACACTTGCATTCCTCTAAGATGTATTCAAGGTTCCTAGCAATATGCCTATCATATAGGCTTCTTCACATGCTAACTTGTTGCAGAAGGAGAGTATTATTTTTATGGTTTCTCATTTCATACTTGTAGGTGCTGGTAGTGTTGGACACACTTAAGTACTGCAAGTAAGAGCTGGAAGAAATGACAAAGCGTACCTTGGTTGTTAGAGGTAGGGTTTAAATGAAATATAAGTGGCTTTTATGCTGCTCAGTGCAGAATGTACTTTGCTGCTTAAATGGGATTTTCACCTTTGATCATTTCAGCCAAGATACACAGTCTGTGTAAAGCCGGTTCAGAGGGAACTTGAGGGAATCTACGATCAACCTGCTTGCTTTAAATTAGAGCTATTTAATAGCCAGTTACTGCTGCTGTCTACGCATAGAACCAAGAAGGTGGAGTGTTATTTTAGAGTCTTTACTGAGGAATGAGCTAATTCACACCCTGACACTGACTCAGTTTTCTGCAATATTGCTACCTGAAGATGTAAGAAAATTTTGCCAAATTTGTTGTTGTGGAGTGAAAAAGCAAAGTATGTGAACAGGGTTAGAGTGTTGTCTTATGCCTAGGTGGCATTTTGTTGGTTAATTTACTGTTGAGACAGAGTAATATTAATTTTTTTTTTTAACTCTTCAAGTTAAGTGACTGACCGAGGGTAAAAATATGTCATGGGCACATGTTGTTTTCATAGATAAATGACTGAGAATTGCACAAGCAATTCAGAGCAGTAACTCATGTTCATATTGAAATCTTCATGCTATTTTAGGTATCATTTTTGAGTTCTTGCACTTTCTGAAATCTACTGGGGGAAGTTAACTGTGTTTTCTTCGCTTATGCTGTTAGGTCCAGATTCTAATGGAAGAATTGCTGCTGTTTATAATAAAACTGAAACACTAAATAGTATTGTGTACGTTGAAGCTAAGATTAACATCAGATTTGATTTTGTAGAGTAACTTTAAATTGCAGGTACTTCATCTGGGGGAAGAATTCTTTTTTGCTCTTCCTGGTGTAGCAACCTGAGGAAAAAGCCATGTGTTGAATGAAATGGAAATAGCAGGGGGAGAAACAGGGTTATATCATCTTATTGTCTCAGGCTTGGTCTTGCAAGAAATTAAAAAGGCAGTCCTGTCTTTTATGAGTTTTTGTAGAAAAACACAGAAATCCACTTATTAACATTAATATGCAATGTACTGAAGTTATGCTGGGTGCAAGAATTTGCCTGCAGGCTTGCATTAACGGTTTAGAACTTTATTTTTTGACAGAAAATCATGATGCTGAAGTTTCAGTGAGGTGGAAAAAATGTCAGGAAATAAAAATTACTTTTCCTCTGCTGGGATATTTGAGATCAATTATTAAATAACTCAGTAAAAAATTCACACTTGCTTCAAGGTACTCTAATTGGATTTACTTTAATGTACTGTCCTATTTCACTGGAAGAGAAATTGGAGGTTTTTTGACAGTTTGAGTTTGACTATAATAATAATAAGGTAATTATCTAAGTGATAGAGTTAACCAATGTGAAAATAAAAGAAATGAACAATCGGACAGTTTCATATTGTGAGCTGTACAGCTGCAAAATGGCAGTTCACTATTAAATTTTGTCTTTTAAGTTTCTTTACTCATTATGTATAATGGGAGGTATTTCTATAACCTCCTTCTACTTGTATCTTCAGGTTAGTTTGTTACAGATTGAATTTACCCAGAATCAGTTCTTGTGGTAATCGCAGTGTGCCAAGGTCTCAAATAGCTTTATAGCTGTGTTGTCTTTTTGCCCTATGATGAACTGTTTCCCATCACTATTTGGAGCTTTGGACGATGCAATAATACAAAGTGCTAATAGATAGTAGATTTTTCTCTTTTTAATGAAGATACCACTAGTAATATTTAGTTGGTACCAAAGAGAAATAGGAGAGTCTTGAGTCTTAGTATTTGCTAAGAGATGGTAAATACAACTCACAGCTCCTTAGGGTCCTGTAATGCTTTTTAAAGATGGTTCATTAACACTAATGACATTTTAAACCATTGTTGTGGAGAAAGGTGACTGACTAATTACCATTCTTAAAGTTGAGAGAACTGGTTATTGTTATGTACAGGCTCTTATTCTTTTGGTCAGAAAGTACTCCGGTGGATCTTTGAATGGTTTTTGGTTTTATCTTTACTGCTTTATGTAGACTATTTGTAGAAGGTGAAAGGCAAGTTTAAGCATAGTGCTATGATTCCAGTTAATGTTAACATTTTACTGGCTTTAAAGTGCTATACAATAATGGTTGGCTGTTCTGTGCCATCAGTTGTTGTGTTGCCTTTAACTCTATTTCTTGAGGATTCGATGATAAGGTGTTTGAAACGTTGTGGTGTTGTGATGTGTGTCCTATATAAGTCACAAAGTGATGGAGATCACTCTTAAAACTTATTACTTTACTGCTTATCACAGCAAATAAAGCCAGCCTCTTATCACATGTTTTTCTTCAAGTCATTGAATTTTAGTAAGAGTCTTACTTTAAAGGAAGTTCATCTTTAAAGCTCTAATTGTTAGTTTCAATACTTCTCTTATTGGCTGTAATAACTTTTTAGACAAAAAAAATCGGTGGTTTTTTGCATGTTGGGGTTTTTTTTTCATGTTATTTTGCAAGTCAGCCCTTCTATTAATACTTGGGATGAGTCTCAGTTGCACAAGTAAAGATATCTTACCTCAAGCAATCCCTGCTGTGCATCTGTAAGAAAACATCACTGCTTTGAAGTCGAAAAACTGTGTATCCAGCTTTTTTCTTGTTATCCCTCTTTCAAGTATTTTGTAGAGTTCTTTCTCATAGTTGAAACTGGTTAATTATGCAGCTTAAATACTCTGAAGTGAGGTGAACATGCTTGAAATGAGGAAGAGCTGTGGTTTGTGTTTTGAAAATAAAGTAAAAATTAATCAGTATAATGGCTAGTTTCAGTTTCCAGTTGTGTGCCTGCCTGTGTCTCCTGTCCACCTACTCTGCACCTGAACACTCAAAGTAAATGAACTTTTAGTGGGAATGAGCTGGTGGAGTCCTTGGTGGTGTTCCCTGCATAATTTGTTCTATGGAATGATGTGTCCTTGGCAGTCCTTTCAGACCAGTAATCAATGATGAACATCTTCCACTTCAAGAGAATCTTGTTCTTCAGAAGAGGTCAATAATGAATAGCAGCCTTAGGGAGTTCACAGCATGGAGGGAAAATGTGCTCAGTTCAGGAAGGTTCTTTGTATCTGTAAATTATTACTCCAAATCATTATTATCTTATTGTGTAAGACCTTATAGGAGTTAAATGTGTTAAGAATCTGAAGTCGGACTTGGCATACAATGTCTTCAAAGCTAAAAGGGAATGAGAAATATGGTATTTGATTTTTTTTTTTTAGAAATTAAGACAACAGAATATTGAGGATTTGGCTAGAAACATAAAATCTGGTGTTTTGAAATGTTTATAACTTGAGTGAAGTCAGAACTGATATGCAGCTGAATTTACTACTGGGTTTGAGTTCAAGTATTCAGGAAGAAATAGCTTAACTGTCGAATTATTTTTGTTTTGATATATCTAAAAGGAACTATTTCCTAAAAAGCAGAAAAACCATTTAAAAGCAAGTTTGACTTACAACTGTGTTGCCATATGAAAATCCTTATGCAAATTACATGATGTTTATTGTAAACTATCTAAGCTTATGTGAAGTTTGGGAAGGAAATTTTGAGCATCTGGTTGTTGCTCTGTACTGTGAATAATTTTTTGACAGTTTTGAGTTTTGTGCCATGTTCTCTTAGTAAGACTCACAAACTTTTAGCATATTTGGACATGAGAGGTCATGTTGTTTTTTTCAGAAGTAGTCTTATGTTCATTTACTTTGTTTTGCCATTAGCGCTTGCTCTTTGAATTGGCTTTTCAGGTGGCATCGCTTGTGACCCGAGACTGATTGAGCCAAGATCATCTGCTGTAAAATAGACACTTGAGGCAGGAGAGTTCAACTTGAAGGAAGCACACAAAGTGTAAGAATCAAATACTAAAACCTGTCTCTTTGCTCACTATATAAAAAAGGTACATAAGTGTGTTGATGACTTAGTCCCTTTCAGCCTTTTTTCTTCACTAGATAGTCTGTTTTTAGTGTGGTCTTCCATGCCTTTGGAAAACTACTTGAAATATTTCCAGTAATTTCAATGATGTTTTATATGGTTAAATTTTTAATTTTAATTAAATGTGGTTGAAAGTTCCAACCTTGTCTGTTGAATACACTTCAGAAAAAAAAAAAAAAAGATTGTCTTGTGCATATGATCATCTTTAGCATCTGCATGAAAATTATACCATAAAGGAAGATCCACATCTTTACTAAGTTTCTCATTTTTTCTTATTATTTTTCCATTCATAGTTGCTATGCAAGTTGTGTAACAAATTGTGACCCTTGTAAGTAAAATACGAGAATTTTTGCTGATTGTTTGTCCTGGTACAAAAGGTTAAGATTTAGATTATTTTTCTCTGCTTTATGTTGGAGCTTGAATTAGTATTTCTAGCATCTTGCAGAAATGCCTTTAAAGGCACTCTTAAATGGTGACTTTGCTCTGTCCAGCTAAATATTTTTTTTCCAGTGTGAAAATGAAATACTTAATAAGTTACTGAGAAAACAGAAAACATAACTTTCAGCTGTGTTTCAGGGAAATCCAGTTACCAATCTTGCTCTAAAAAAATAAGAAAGCATTTTAGGTACAGCTGTATCTATAGCTACAAAATATCTGCATTCCATTTAGAGGTGTGCATTCAGTGATGTGAATAACAATTACATTTTCAATTTGAAGGCACAATTCTAGGCCCTTAGCAACAAAAATGTAAGCAGGAGGAATGTTCTTGTGGATCGTGTACTTTCTGGACTAATTGAAGAACCAAGCAGATACATTGCAGAATGTTTTTAAGAATTGCACTAGGTGTAACTTCAAGGAAAAACAAAAACGAATTAGCTGATTGAATCCTTCCCTTGAGAAGGAAAGTAAAAAAAAATTTGCAGTTACAGTCTGACAAAATATTTTTCTCTTCTGCGAAGTATTTCCTCCATTTTCTTTTGGTTTTAGTGAGTTTGGGATTTGTGGGGACAAAAGAAGCTGCCAGGAAAGGCAAAGTAGCCCAGTAACATAGCCTTCTTCATTTGAGTGGGATCTTTTAGACTGTCGTAGATGGTAGATTTTCTGTGAAGACTAGTGTATAATACATGAATTCATTTGCACACTAGCCAAAGGCTTGTGAAGGTGGAAAAAAAAAGATTTGTGGCTCACTTAAATTGACTTTTACCCTATCTAGCTTCAGGAGGGAAGTGAAATAGATGAAATTATTTATACTGAATAAAAGAAAATATCTATCAGTACTACAACGTGCCTACAAATTAATGTATCCTGGTAACTATAGGAGATGTTTTCTTGTATAAAGAGGTGTGTACTTCTGTTTTTCAGCACTTGTTGCAGACTAAGTGATGATGAGTACTGCACAGCCCTGCTTTTCTAGAAAATGAGATGCCTGCTTTCACAAAGCTATTAAGACTTTTACTATCAACATGGTGTAACAAAATATGTTGGGCTTTTTGACATAGCTGGCATAAGCCTTTAAAGTACATGACTCCCCATGAGTGTCATTTGCAGTGATTTTGCTTATAAAATGCTATCATTGAGAAGAACTGGGATCATGTTTTTTTTCTCAGAGTGAAACATTGTTTAGACTTCCTGAAAGGAGGTGCTCTGTCACTTGCTTATCTACATGGGAGTTAAGGCCAGGAAAATGGAATTAAGGTGTAGAAACAAGTATTGAAAAGGCAACATCTGCAGAGCATATTGACCTGACTAGTGAAATGAAAAAGCAAGAAAATCAGTAATGAAAAAAATATTTTTGTTCAAATCTTGTTTTTAGGTTGAATATAAATGTGCTTGGATGCTTGAAGTGTTTGGTCATGGATATGTCAACTTTTATGAATTGTGTGACCCCTCTGCACTGTGGTACAGAGGATATGGGCCAGAGCGAAGCAGAGTGGGACACAATCTTGGCTCCAGCTGGGCTAGGGTGGCCTGANAGAGGATATGGGCCAGAGCGAAGCTGCAGCTGGGCTAGGGTGGCCTGGGGCTGTCTCTTATCTCTCTCTCTTTCTTGCCCTTTGGCTTCACCCTTTCCACATGTAGCCTTGCAGAACACCAGACGTAATACTTGGTAGAAAATAGGCAATTCCAATTCATCGTGTTCTAATTCATCATGTTCAAATTCACTTGGCACCTAAGAGCTTGTCATTACAAGCATCTCAATAGCTTAATAAATTTCACAGTGTGTAATAGGTGGCTTATTATGGAGTTATTTTTTGTTTCTTATAACTAGCAATTACCTTATGCTGTAGTGTTAAAACAGTTGTCAGCTATACCAAATCTATTCGTACACATCCTTCGGAGATGTTTGAATTGCCAAGTATGTTAAGTAAAAAGAAAGAAATTATTTAGTTTTGTAATATTTATATAATGTGAATGCCTGGTATGATGTTAAAACATGGTGCTGAAGGGTCATGAGCTGTTGGAAATCTTGGGTTTTTTTCTCCCTTCTAATTCTGCATAGCAATTGACCTGTGTCCAAATCACTGTTATCTGCAATGCCCATTATGAACATCTTTTGAACAGTGATTTTTATTTTATTTCTTTTCAAATGAAAAAACCCCAATATTTTTAATATGAAAGAGTAATCAAAACTTAATACAGAATTTCTAATATACTGACTGTTCATGACTAACAAGGCATCAGAATTGAGTGGAAAAGCGAATCCCATTTATGGAACTGAAATGTTCCTTGCTCCTAAGTCACATGCTATTGGTTTTAGTGCTTTTTCCTGCATAATGTAAAAGGCAAACAAATCATTGTAGTACCATGGTGAAGGAAGGTTACGAGTTCTTACATGTCTGTAAGACTAGGGCCTGGCTCTTTGCTTTTCCTCTTCCACGTCGCTGCTTTGGTGAAGTAAGCACGAGCTATTACTGCTTTTATCCACATGCATGCACACATATACATACATGTATAACCTATATTTAGTGTGCTTTAATAAAACATTGACTACAACAAACAGTGGCAATGAAAATTACATGTTCTCAAACATTTTTATTTTAAACTAGGTTTTGTGCTGTGATGCTCCAGAGGCGTTGACAGTGTAATCAGCTTGGTAATGGAAGTAAGTAATTTCTTACAATGATCCTAGAGCCCTTTGTTAATGTCAAGGATAATTTAGGCTGACTGATTTGATTGCTGCTCTTTTCCGGCAAGAGGTCTCAATAAATGAAACTGCTTGCCTGGATAATTTAGGCTTATATGATTGCCAGCAAGTTAATGATGCAAACACAGCTGAAACAAAATTTTTGCTTTATATTGGAGGTTAAAAAAAAGGAGGCTGTGGGGGGAGCGGAATGCACTTAAAACACCTGCAGTATGGACTCTGTCAAAGAAAGGAAGAGCTACTTGCAAGTTGCAGGATGGAAAGTGGCTTGTGTGTCTTAGGAGATGTGTTACACACAATTGGCCTTTATAGATCACTAGAAAATTGTGTTGTGTTGTTGCAGACAATTTATCTCTTCCCTGTTAATTCCTGCCCTTTTCAAAGTGGGCTATTAAAGCTTAAAGGTTTTAAGGTAGGGATTTTTCCTTAAAACAGAGAAGGAAGCTGAAGCTCTACAGGTACTTACACTAAGTGTTGGGCAGTGATTTAGTGGGGATTGAAGCTACCACTTCTTCCTTTAGAAGATTTATGTATTAATTGCAGTAGTTTTGCTCAAACTATTTTCTTCTGGCATGATGAGTTTGGAGAAAGAGTTATTCTGGTTACAGGCTTGGAGGGTTGGAGAGGAAAGAAACTCAAACCTTTATACTTGGCTCATAAAATGCCAAATCATTAATTCTAGACCAGCCTGTTCCTTGCTACTTGTCATTTTTTTTTACTTCCTGTTGTTTTTACATTCTTTCATGAGTCCATAAGGGCTTACCAACTGTAAGCAAGTTTTCAAATTACCTAGGTTAAAAGTGGAATTATTTATAGCAAATGTTCTTTGCACAGATTCATCACAGGCAGCACCAAAATAGTTTTCTGCACTTCTTTGAGTGCTTTGATTGAAGACTTGCAATTTTGGGGAAAGAAGTACATCCAATTATGAACGCAAGTCTTACACCATTAGGAGTTGGGCAAGTCAGAGGTAAATCAGCTAGTGGCTGCATTAATCAATGAATAATGTAGTTCTGTCTCTCGATAATGAAGTGGATATGCAGCAATAACCTTCGGAGCTGATCAAGCTGTGTTATGCTCTTAACTGTAGTTTATTTTAATCTTCTTATAATGCTTCCACTTATTGTCAAATCTACTGTCTTATATATTTAAAAGTAAGACTTGATTATTTTTTATTGTAGTATCACTAAAATTAGTTGGGTTTTATCAAGGTTTAGTTTGGTTCTCTATGGAGTTTAAAGGTATGATTTTAAAGAAAACAGTAAAATGTGCATGTCTGATATAGACTCATAGACTAGGTGCTTTTTAGGTTAAAACAAGTTTTCTCTGTGCGTGTATATAATGATCATCAAAATGTTGATGAATAACTTTCCAAATGATACAATACATCTATTTTAATAGCTTATTTATTGTTATGGCGTATAAGGCATCGAGGAGTCATGGTTTTCTTGGAGAAAAGAAATATCACACGTTCTTACAAACTTTCAGTGTTCTTAATTGCTTTGACTTTTAAATTAGCAAGTTTGAAATAGAAGTATACATATATCTTAAAGCCCAGTGTCACAGATGACAGAATAATAGTGAGAAGAACTATAGTAAATAATAGGTTTAGGTTATGTGTGGCTGAAATGATACGGTAAGTCGGTATCAATCATTTGAAGTTTGTAAGGAAGTGGATGAAGACGTAGCTGATATAGTTAACTATTACTAAGTAAAATGTCCCAGAATCATTGTCAATTCAAGGGACTCAGTTGGCAGTTCTTTTTGCTTCCTTGCAGCTAAACCTTATTTCGGAGAAGGCTGTGTGCCTATAAATGTGTCATGAAACCATCTTTCATTTGTGTGTGGGTATTATCTGTGAAACTGCTAACTGTGTTGGGACAGAACTGTGCCTGTCACAGGCTATGCTAAGACTTAATTGGTGTGGGCAGCACTTAGGCCTTTTGTGCCTCTGGCTCATTCTCTGGCTTATAATAAAGAGATGCAGCAACAGGCTATATAGGTTTCTAAAATGCTTCAGAGAACATCCTTTGCAGAAGGCTGTTAAAGAAATAAACTGACAAGCAAGAGAACAAGTTGTGCTGGATTGTTAACTCACTAAACTTTGTTAAGAACTCGCCAGACAAGGCAACTGTGCTTTGCACTGGCGGAAAGAATAGGCAGGGAATATTTATTCTATTTTCTTGAAATATTTTAAGCATGGGGTTTGTTGTTGTGATAGTCATGGAGTTGTGAACACTATGATCAAGTAATACTAAAATGAAAAACTTCAGATGGGAGGTAGTATATTTTATTAGTGATTTGAGGTATAGAAAAGCTTTCAGCCACAGGCATATCTTCAAACCTGACTCTAAAATATGTTGATCAACTCACTGCCATTGACTGGAAATCTCAACTCTAGAATGAATTTTCTCTACAAATGTAACTGCTGTCTCTCCAGCTAAATATGGCTGGAGTAATTGTAGAGATTTTTACTTCCTATGTGTAGGCTGTAGTGTACAGCTAGACTCTCAGATGCCTTATCTTTGTCAAGGAGAGATAATAATGTCTGAAAAACCTTGCATCACCTGTCTAGGATTAGGATCAGAATTTATGTAACTGTTCACGCAGTGTTTAGGTGGTGAAAATGAATAACTATAAGGGAATTTCAGGTAGGAGAACATAATTAAGCAAACTGGATTTTGGCCAAAACATTAGAATGAACAGTTCCATTTCTGTGGAAAGCGCTGTGGGATTTCTCAAGGCAGTTCAGTTTAGCTCTTATTACAAATATTGTCTGTTTTTATGGCTGGATGATTTGAAGCTTGTATTTGAGCCTTAGGAATATTTTTTTAGCAGATTCAAAACTGGGGAATAGCATATAAATCCAGGGTATCTGTGTAATCAAATTTTATAAATAAAACTTAAATTTTGTTTGAGTCTCAAGTGCTGTATGGTAATTTCAAGTTCTTAGGAAGTGTTCTTTGTGGCTTATCCACTATGGAACTAACTCTTTTGTGATAACTGTTCTCTTGGTTCAAGGTTTGTGAGCAATGACTAATAGACAATCTTACTAGAATCTTCACATGGATGTGGCTGTCAAGTATAACTGTGTGTAGGAGAAAATCGATCATCTGCCTAGAATAAAAGGAACTGGGCTATCTAAATACTGGTCTATTCCACACAATTAAGTGGAGTGGGGTTTCTTTCCAAGAACTTCTTAGCAGAAGGAGGAAATGAGTAAGAATGATAGTTACTTGGTGAGCAAAAGCTATATTATAAGAAATGTCCTCTCCTGTAGTCTGATCTCAGTCTGTGTTCAGTTTTTGGTGTAAAAGTGAAAAGAGTGATGGCAAGCTTAAACTGAAGATTTTTCACAAAGAGGAAGCAAGCAGGAAGGAGAAAAGAACATCAAGTATTAAATTTTTCTAGGGCTCTGTTTTGGTTTTGGAAAGAGGCTGATTAAAAGGAAGAGTCTAAGACTGTTTTGAGGTTCGGTAATTTAACATTGAGTTTTTACTTCTAAGTAGAAGTCACTGAGGAGCAAACCTATCTGATTTGGCTCTCTAACTCTATTTGTTCCAGAAAGACTTTGTGGCCATGTGGCTACATGGATTATTGATGTCTTTCCCCTCTGAAGCATCCTCTTCCCAAACTAAATTAAAATAGGTCACACAAGATTTTTTCTTTTTTTTTTTTTTAATTCTTTTCTGGGAGGTCACAAGTGCTGCTAGCACTCAAGAATCTGTTGGAATCAGGAGTGTTATCTTTGTGGGATATCAGCACTGTGTACTGTTGTGTCCCAGATCTGGCTTCTGTTTCTCAGTAAGGTAAAGTATAAATATAACACTTCATCCTGTTGTTATAAGTGAAGGTCAGTCGTTTTGTTCTGAACATTTCCTGCAGAGTACAAGGGAATTCACCACTGAACAGAGGACAGCAAGTTATGAAGATAATTTTCTGTCATGCTTGGAAGTACTCGGACACAGAAAGCTCTTCTGATGAGGATTGAGTCCCTGTAGTTTTCTTCCCGTATCATTCCCTGGTACATTTAAAGGGGAAGTTGGAATAGACAGAATTCCTTTCCTGGGGAAAAAAAAGTGACGTATTGGAAAAGTTTAAAAGAAAAGAAGCCAAACACAACTCCCATCAGATTTTATTATTGCAACAAAATGTGGAGTTTTAAAAGTCAAGAGTTCAAAAGTGAATCAGTGATATGAACAGAAACATGGAGCAACCACATCAGCAAATTTCTTCAGATGAAGTGTAGTGTAGAGAGAGATCAATTCCTGCCTTTTAATTATTTAACAATAATAGCCAGACAGTGAAAAGGCCTCAGTACACCCTCCAAACCTGGAGGTTTTCATTAAACTGTCTTCTTTAGTATTTTGAACAACACACTCGTACACCTTGGAGGTGGAACTCATAAAAGCATTCTGCTGATCACTGCATTTTACAGCAGAATTGCTAAAACTGTATTAATTAAAATTTGCAGCACTGGGCGCTGAAACCCTCTACACTTTGAGTATTTTTGTCTGCTGTTGATTTTGGGTGACATTGGAAGAGCTACTATCACATTGTGTATTGGTCTTGAAAGTTATTTTTTAGATGTAAAACCAGCTTAAAAGTATGCATTGTTTGACCTAACTCTGTAGAGGTTAATGGTTAACTTCTGTTAGTTATGAAAATGTGGTGGGGGTTCTTCTGGATCGCTTTCTGTTCTGCCTTGATGCTTTGCTCAGCAGGTCCTAGTCACTACCTGGAATTTAGAAGTGATAAGAGGAAACTGGTTTAGTTGCTTGTGTAGTACCTTAAGCTTTTCTAATGTACTATGTAGTTTGCAGTTGACTTTAAACTACTTAAAAGGGAAATACTGTACTTAAGTTGCATAATATCAAGAATGAAATAATAAGCTGTAGCATAGAGGAATCCACATGTAACATTCAATCTGGCAGATCTCTCATTTTCTCACATCTCATACACTGTTTTCAATGGATTGACTGGAGTGCTTCACTTGTGCTGTGCAGCAAGACCTGGTAACTCATCCTTCAAGATTACTGAAGTTTTTTTGCAAGATGAATGAAGATGCTGTAAATTATTTTCTGCACCATCAAATGGAGCTTTCTAGTGGTTTCTTTTAAATGATGGTATTTTAATCAATGGCTATTTTCTTCTAGTTTTGCAAATATATTTCTCTTTCAAAATTATACACAAAATTAAATAGCTTATCCTATTATCATACAGCAGCTTTAAAAATGACAGCTTTAATAGTTTCTGATTTTTTTGCCATTTCTTATTGCAGTGTTTGTATGAGTACGCAACTATTTTGATGCTAAGCGAGGACTGAAAGGAAAATAAACACTGTTTACACTATTTTTATAGTTTCAACTGGGTGGTTCTTTTTTTTTTTAAATGCCTTTTCCACACCTGCTGTTTTGGTGAAGCTGAGCCACTTTGTCAAAATATTATTTAAAATCTTTTTCTTTCCCTGAGGTACCTCAGAACGCTGTCTTTGCTTCAACCTCCTGACAGAGTCTGTATGAGGGTCAGTGATATGTTCAAATGGTTACAGCTAAATTATGTTAAACTCTCAGATTAAAATCATTCACACTGTGTACATTCCTCTATGATACCAATATAACTTATTAAAATGAATTTCTTCTCTGGTGTTTATTGTGTGAGCCAGGCTTGCCTGGAGTTATGGCCAGAGCAATGTAAAGTGCCACTTGTTTACAAGGAAAAATAAGCTATGTACTCTCTGCATCAGTAGCTAAGTACTATCATGGTGAAGGCATAAGATAAACATTTCCAAGTAAATATGGAAATACAAAAGAATTAATATAAAATCTAAAACCATTTCTTTGGCTTTCCCAGCTGTCATTCATCAAGCAGACTTGCACAAGGTGGTACTTTCTGCCAGAAAAGATGAGCACTGGCTGACTGCCTTATTTTTCTTGGATGCATTACTTGGCTCTTGTGCCTCTTCGGCTAACTAGTTGATGGTAGGGCTGAGCAGTGTTTCATATTAGGAGTCATTCATATTGTCATTTTGTGATGCTGGGCCTCTATACTTATATTCATTTTGTTTCATGGCTTTGAAGAGAAAAGTGCTGGGATATATGATGGGTAATATTACCCTATAGTCCCCTATTAACAAGTCCTATGAAAATGAAATTCCCATTGAAGAAAAACAATGGAAATGGCGGGGTGGGCAAAGGCTTTCAAAATTAAATTATTTTTATTTCTGATACACATTTTTTAGTTGTTCAAGTACTTTGGAGCTTTGTACTGATGAATGAATTAATGCAGACAGGCTGTATTTCAGGTAAGGTTATGTATAGCAGTAAACTTGAAATTGTAAATATTTTAAAGTTTTTACTTATCTGTTGAAGTTTACAAACCAGATAGGAAAATAGAATCTAACTTGCTTCTTTCAAACTCTCTTTTAGTATGGTTTGTTTATGTTGTTCAGAGTATCAATAGTATTTCAATTCTTGTTGGTCTTGAAGCCTACATTCTCTGAAGTCTCAAGCAGTAATTTAACTGCCAGCTCACTGGATTTTGCAACTTATTTTGATGTTATATGTTGAAGGAACTTTGCTTTCAGAAAGAATTGGTATAATGTACACCTCTCTGAAGCATACAATGTGATAACTGACTCTGGAATAATGGCATTCATTTCAGGACATAAATGACTGTGCTGTAAATTCAAAATGGCTGTATGCATAAAAGTTAAGTATAATAGTATGCAGCAAATGTGATACAAGAGGATCATTTGCCCTACAAGTCTAAATAAGAATTAATGGCACTGAAGCGAGTTAAAATCAACATTGATGAGATAGTACCATACCCAGAATCTTGAAGATAGCACTGCAAGGATATGCGCTGGGCTGTTTTTGGTATAGTCTCTTCTGGGATGAATCTTCTTTTATTATGTGATGCGTCCGATTGACTCTCAGGCTGCAGCTTTAGTAATAAGTAATACTTAAGGGCTAGAAAGGATCATGTTTTCATAAGCTGATTTAAAATTCCTGAGAGCTAGGGTGGATGGTGAGCCATCATGATGTCTGCAAGGTGGGCTATCACAAGATGAAACCGTGTTGAGTGATGTTAATCCCTTACGCATGCCTGGTCACTAGTGTTTTGACCCTGCAACAGTGTCTGCCTTGTGGTAGCCCTGGCACTTGCATGGCTGCAAGGCCACCTAAAGGAAAAGGGTTTAATGCATGGATCAGTTCATAGTTTCCGTGTTCACAAGATGTTGGGTGCTGATGGGAGCTGGGGTGGGAGTGAACAGGACTGCTTTTTTTGGGAAAGAAAGAAGGAAGGAAGAAAGAGCATCTTCAGTTACACAAGCATGTGCATTCCTTTCTGTGGGCCAGGGAATGGCAGATGCTGACTGGATAACGCCTTGTGTGTTGCCAGTAGTAAGATAACCTGTCTGTTATTTGATACTACTAATGAATACTTAGTCTTACTGTGTTTTTTTTTAGTGCGATAGCTTCAGTTTCTTTTTCAAATCTAAGTCTCCAAATGCTTTTTTTAATCACTGCACTGAATAATTATCCCATTTAGTACACTTCCCTTGACTGGCTTGCTTTCTTCCAGGCAAATTATTTTGCAGTTGTCAACTCCAGAGTGCTCTTGCCATCTGTTGGAGCAATTGCTTAAATGATTGAAGTTCTCTTGAAGCTACTTGTGTTGTCATTCATTATTTTATCTTCCTTAAATTTTGTGTCATCTACAGACCTTGGAAACTTTTTCTGAATATTGCTGCTACATGTCATTTGTTGTGAGAATGTCCCTGAAAAATGAATGAATAATTTCAGTTGTTATTTTTTGAGGGGTTTCAGCACGTTCCAGTAACTTAAATCCCAAGGTTTCAGCTAAGAAAAAAAAGTTTATTTGAATTGTCATTACAGTTATGATGGAAACTGAGTAGTCTACAGGGGTAAATGTTTTGTAAGGAGTTTTCAGTCTGAGACAGGGATGGAAAAAAGGCTTTGTCCTGTTTTTTAAATTACTTCCTATTTTCTATCTACTTATATTTTTTTTATGCTTTATGTAAATGTATCTCAATGAGTATAGGATACAGTTGCTCGAAAAAATGTGATTGCATTCTAGTTTGCAATCATAAAAAAAGAGGCAAATTCAAAGTAAAAACATGCATTTGTTTTTCTACCGTGCAAGGGAAAACTATGGCTTTTTTCAAGAGAAAAGATGTTCTAAAACTTTCAGATTTAAAATAAAAGAATAATATTTTTCCATTCCTTGTTTTTTCAAAAGAAAACTTATGCCCGCAGTGTGCCCACATTTGGTGTGACAGTACAGTATGATATTTTAAGATTAATATTATTACATAATAGTCTGTTTCAGTAGTTTGTTACTCCTGTAACTAACACTTTTCATGGAGAAAAAAAGTTTCCTAGGCTTAACTTTGTTCACCTTCCTGTAGGAAGTTTTTTTGGATTGAGGTCAACCACAGCAGTGTTTATTTTTGCATGGCTGCTGTTAGATGAATTGCAGGTGTGAGTGGGAGGGAGATATGGGTCATGGGACAACTGGAGTAAACTGGAAATCATTCGTTTATCACCAGAACAACAAGAATTTGCAGACAGCTATCAAAGAGCAAGTCATCTTATGATATGGTGTTCCTCATAGCAAACAGTGTGTAGGTTTTTTGCTTCTTTTTTTTTTTGTTTGGAGTGTGAAAACTCAGTTAAGGGAAAATATGAAACTTTGGTGAGGTCTGTGATAGTGAGGAGGTTATTACTTGACCGTCATGGACTGAAGTTACAGAAACAGACTGAAGAAGTCTGAGCTCTGGTTAATGGCCAGTTCAAAGACTGAATAGTTTCCAATTGAATTAAGGTGACCACGAGCCTTATAAGAGGGAAGTCACTTCTAAAACCAATGCCATTTAAGGAAATCTAGTTTGGGTGTGATGCTCACTGAAGACATTGTTTTCTTGTCTGAATCACTCATCCTCATCCTTGTGCTGGAGTCTGCTGACAGTTGTTCCAGTACTACTGTGCTGGGAAAATAAACCCTCTGCGCTTTGGGGATTGCTGGCTCCTTCAGCAGGAGGGTCTGCTGGGTCACAGCAGAGCAGGACAAAACCTTCTGCTGGAGCTGCCTGCTTCAGCAGCCACTCCTTGTCTATTGGCAGGACACGTGCAAGTGTTGTACGACTAATTCAACCTGCATGTTTCTAAATATGACCTCACTGGTATGGCCACAAGAAGACCACTGTCTGTCACAATGCTCTGCACTTGTGTATCACACTCAAGTGCTGCTCGCTGATGGAGTATCAATTAAATGCAGAAATGTGAGTCAGGCTGCAGGATGTCTGTCTGGGGAGGAGAAGATCCACAGTTTATGTGTGATGTTGATGTAGGTTTCTGTGAGTGTTTAGTTAGCTTGTCCACTTGCAGTAGCCAAGTGTAAATACTAGGAAGCAAAGAACAAAATAAATACTGCTTTATTTATATTTACATTTACTTAAAATTCAATATTGGCAATACCTCTCAAAGAGACTGTGTAATGATTTAACAGTGCAAAATTAATATTTAAATTCTTTTTTTCTGTATTTTTGGCAAATTTATTTCAGCAAGGCTTGTAGGACTGTGTAAAAACAAAACCAAAAGAAACCCCCCAAACAAACCCTCCAGAAACCCCAACACAAAAGCCCCCATGAAACCTTACACACCCATCACCTGAAAACCAACACCCCCAGACAAGAACCCAAAGCAAAAATTCAAAAACCTAACAAACATCATCCCAATGCACACCAACTCCCTCAAAACACCAAACCCAGTCTCTTCAACCCTTTTCTTGCGTTTTGCAACTACCTTTTGTATGAAACATCTGGATTATAGTTATTTTTGAAAATTTTCTTTTGTTTTGATGGTCCATCCAAAAAAAGTGTCCTCCTTCACGTAAATGTAACCCTTTAGAACTGCTGTACACGTTTAGCAGCTGTGAAATTTTATATGCCTGCATGAGTTCAAGCAGCTGCAGAGTCTGACATCTCTTTTCTTGCTGTGTTAATTGATCTCCTGTCAGCTGGACCAGGAGTACCTGTGGTGTAAAATACCTGTCTGCAGAGTCTTACTGCTTAAAGCACATAGAAAGTGCAAAAACTATAGACTGTCCTCTCAGGCAGGCTTGTGGTCACCTAAACTAGAAGTATATAGGCCTGGCAATCTTCTCAAATGTTTCTCCCAAGCCCAAGAATGGTGCTTGTTTCCTGGGCTGCGCTTGAGGCAAGTTGAGCACAGCTGATGGGACAATCTGCTCCTGTCAGGTTCCAAAAGCATTGACTTACCAAGTCTTGTTTTCTCTGCACAGAATATTATTTCATTCTTGCTGAAATCTTCATAATCTAAACACCTTATGCTGTGATCTGCCAGGCACACAACATGCCCTTTGGTGTCACAACGTGAACACATCTTTCTAGTAAGCTTGACCAGTTATTTCCTTATCTTAGATCTGTTGACCTGAAAGAAAGATGCAGGGAAATGTCCCAGGGCTTCAGATCTCACGTGGAGCCTGGATGAAATCAGAAAACATAAAAGACCTGGCCAGGGCACTCATGGGGAGAATGTCAACCCAGGGCAATGCTACGGTTGCTAGCAAGCCAGGGCTCTTCTGCTGCTGCAGACCGCTGACAGACCACCAGAGAAGTTATGATCAGCTGTGATGTAAGATTTCTTCTAGAACAGTTTGGGTTTGTTTGTATGATCCAAGCTAAGTATTTAGTCTTTATGGTTTTCTAAAAGGTAGGAGACTTAACTCATAAAAAGTTGTGCTGAGCCTAGTAATCGTAAAGACCACGAGAGACCAAAAGGCATTAATGGTGAGAATCATGCACTTATCTCAGTACTATTTAAAATAGAATTAGAGATTAGATTAAGCAGACTGTAGTTACAGACAGCAGAAAACTGTCTCTTAAAGAGTGAATTTTAGTACCTGCTAGCCTTTTCATATGGTGTTAATGGGGATTTTGTTGTTATCGAGATCCCTTGGAGAGTAGCAGGTAGGATTTACATTGCATATGGAATGAGCAGAACAGGATGAATTTCTCAAGTAGATCTTGATTGAAAATCTCCCTGGGCGAGAACCTCCCTGTGCCTTGTTTCAGCAGCTCTGAACAAGACAATAGCCTGTTTAGAGTAAATTAGGAAGTGCAGGTCTCTGAAGAGCTCTCAGCTAACGATTGTGGTCTGAGATCCAGATGTGCCTTTGAGAGGATAGAACACCAAAGTATCTTGCTTGACCTGTTCTTGGTAATGTTTAGTTTTGGTTTTAGAATTTTTTTGAAAAAAAATAGTTAGTCTTCATAGATCTTTGTTTCTGTGTAGTGACTTCAGCTGAAGTAGGTATTCCTGAACCATGTTGTATATTATTTAACACTTAATTACAGGGGAGAAAATTAACTTCACTGTAAGTGCATCAAACCCCGTAATTTTGACAGTGCATTTATTTGCACTAAGGTGTATATTTTTTTTATGCAGTCTCCTGTATATAATAAATTTTCAAGCTGTTTACATACTGTCTCATGACTGGTTGGATAGGGGTGCTGGAGGGCACCTTTTGCACTTTTTGTGTACTAATTAAATAGAAATTGTTGGAGGAGTGATGGGAGAGTAAGCTGTCAGTGTTAGACTTTAAAAGCCCAATTTTGCATCTGATGATCTGCCAAGGGTGGGGGGGTAACTGCTACGTAATTAGCTTGACTTTGAAAGCTCTGTAACTTGCATTTCCAGGAAAATCTGTCCTCACTGGTAGCATTTGCCATAAGAATGAACGGGAAAAGTGACTGTAACAGATCAGCCCGTTTGAGTGAAATGTGGTTCATTTTTGTCTTGAGTTGCAAATATTTTTCTTCCTTCTTTCTTGCTACTTGTACTGTTATAGTAAAGACACAGCCTCCCCACAGCCTGTTAGTCTAAACAGCTACTCTATAGGGTAGAGACTATTAGCTCCACTTCATATTCACTTAAGAAATCAAGAGACTGAGAGAAGAGAGAAAGATCTTGACAGTGGAGAAATGTTCTACGGTTTATGTCTTGCTCAGTGCAGAAGGGTCTGCAGGGGTCAGATGGCTGTGTCACATCTATATTTAGGAGCAGCCCTCTTGCATGTAAATTACTGTAGATAAAGCTTGGGAGCTGAAGCCATTTCAGCGGTTACATGAGCATTTTGTGGATCTCCAAAGACACTTATGAAAACTGCCCAAGTGCTTTAGCCTGTTTCCTGGGTTAAAGGCATCTGAAGTTACGCAGGAAATCTGAATCAGAGGAGATTCTA
This sequence comes from Piaya cayana, assembly GCA_013389865.1. Lineage (NCBI taxonomy): Eukaryota > Metazoa > Chordata > Aves > Cuculiformes > Coccyzidae > Piaya > Piaya cayana. The sequence goes on along the minus strand of WAAB01023394.1, from coordinate 183,220 downwards.
AGCCCGAGTTCTGGGCAGCCCTCTATTGCTTAGGAGATTTGTGAACTCTGAAGACAAGATACAGTGTCACTAGACTTAACACAAAACCTTGTACTACAAAGGACTTATCAAAAATGATAAAATTTTCTTGAATGTGTAACTTTTTTTATTAGTAGTCGTAAAAGAAAGCATTACTTTCATTTGCCAGTACACTACTATCGGTGTGGGGCTGGATTTTTTGTTATCTTCAGGAATCGGTGGCAGCTTACTAAGTTTTAAGTTTTCTTCAAATAGGTTTTTTTTTTTTCCAATTTTTTTGATCCATGTCACCTATAGTTCGCTTTAGGATTAAAGATCAGTCGTGGCATATTTGATCCCCAAGTTTATCACTTTCGTGTGATGACAGACCTTGCTTTAGGTGGATAAACAACTGGGTATTATGTTGCTTGTTACTTAGTCTGAAATCAGCTTATATTGATTTTAAATGTGTTCGTATTCTCCTCAGCAAGGGAGAACAATAAGTGTCACATGCCTGAATTTACTTATTGTGCTATCATTTGTTTGTTATATCACCAGCTATTGGAGCGAGTAATTCTGGGACAAACTACACGAGAAATGTGTTGGAACAGCAAAAGAGGAAGTGGAAATGAAGTGGGAAAACGGGTTGAGTGCATTCTGACACGGACAAAGCTTCTGTTCTTTTTTTCCTCTTTATTCTCTTAAATGTTGGTCCTGGTGTTTAATTTTAGGGGCATTTAAAAAGATCCATTAGCTCTTCCAGTTCCTGACATTTACAATTTCTTTATGAACAATTTTAACCAATTGAAAATGATTGGAATTTTAATTTGCTTATAAAAATTACCAGGGATGACTAATTCAAGCAAGGCATAGAGTGAAAGTGAAATTCTGCTCCATATCCTTCCTGCTGATGTTATTGACTTAAGAGAATGAAGAATTACGTACTGCAAGACCATAATTATATGTGTTTTCTGTTCAAATATGCAAAAATATTGTGTGGGTGGTAAGGCAAAGACTCACTCTTTTCATCAAGGAGAAAAGTAGGAGAATTACTAGAAAAATGGAGGAGATAATTAGGAGACACAAGCAAACCTGCAGGGAACTAGTCCATTGAGAGATTTCTGTCTTAGCGGAGGTATAAAGTGGTTGTTATTAGAAAGCTATTTTTGTTTTTAACAGATGAGTATCTTAGAAAAGACCACATCTGCGTGGTTTTCCATGTGTATTAGTATAGTGGCTAAGAGTTCCAACGTGGATTTCTTTCTGCTCAGAGTTTTATAAATACATGGATATTGCTCCTAATGTAGACCTACTAGGTATTTTAACAATTATTTTAACATAAAGAAATGTTAAATGTAAAGGCTTTCAAAGACCTTTTGGTAATAAGGGTTAAATGATTTTCCAAACAGTGTTTTCTTCTCTCTTCCACATCCCGTCTTTTTTTGGTTTATTTGCCAGTTTCTTCACAATCGTCCTGCAAGCTGTGGATTTCCAAAGCCTGTTTTTAGCCTGTGTCTTTTCCTAATTCAACTTTCTATGTGTATCATTTGTTAGTAGTTTAATCATAACAGAAGTCTTCAAATCCAGTCGCAGTCATATTCCACAAAGTAAATTTACTGTCGAGGCTGGGATGTAAAGAAGAAATCAGAAGTGAAATCAACTTTACACAAAATACAAATACAGCTGGACTAATCACTGCAGTGACTGTAAGATTGTTGCAGGTGCAGATCTTAATTCCATAAAATACTAGATTCACAAGAAGAAAAATGCAGATAATGAAGCCCTTTCTCACTCAGCTGTGGAGGTCTTGCTTAGGCTTCTACAATGAATTTCTTCCTTTCATTTGGAAATGAAACATTTCTTCCAATTAAGCCCTCTATTGTTTAGAAATGCAATTGTTTTCTTAGTCAAAGGCCCGTTTATTATTTCTTTGGTACTTGCACAGTTTCTTACAAAGTTTATTGATTTCTTTTCCTGACACTGTGATTACAGGTAGATTTAGTTGCACCAGCAGCTACAGTTTTACTCTCAGCTATACACAGGAAAATTCATTAACTTCTTTCCTACATCTTGGGGAAACAGCATCTCAATACATCCATATGGAATAACCTGTTCCTTAGGAGACTGACCGTTGCCTAGCCTGAATTCTGAGAAGCACAGCAGAACCTGAAATAATAATTCCAGTATTTTCATTCTCTGTGGGCATTGCATCAACTGTTTAAGTAGAAATACATTCCTTTAAAATATTTTAGCAGGATAGACTAGACAATCTCTGTAGAATACCACAAAATGGCATGTGTTTTGTGTCTGACCTACACCTTGGCTGGTGACACTGCTTCTTTGAAATTTTCCCTTTAAGGAAAATGAGATCTAGATATGAATAGGAAGTTTACAGTGTTGAACCAGTGAGTAAAAAGTCTGAAAGAGATTAACAGACCTTAGGATGTTTTTCAGATCTACCTAGAAATGCCTAGTAAATATAAAAAATTCTGTGAACTTTTGACTTTTTATTAACATTTGACTTCAGTTGTTTTTATTTTTCCTGCATTTTTAACTTGCTAAAGTGCAGTCTCAATTAACAGATGATAGTAGTAGATCTAGGTAAACCTAAATGAACAAGAGTGCGGTCTTGCACCTGAGTCTGGGCAACCTGCAGTGTCACTATAGACTGAGATTAGCTGTGCAGAGAAAGTCATGTAGGTACTGGTGGACGAGAAGCTTGGCATGAGCCAACAGTGTGTGTTCACAGCCCAGAAAACCTACTGTGTCCTGGGCGGCATCAGAACAAGCGTGGCAAACAGGCCAAGGGAAGGGATTCTACCCCTTTACTTCACTCTGGTGAGCATCTGTGTAAAGGGCTGTGTTGAGCTCTGAATCCCTCAGCACAGGAAAGACAAGGAACTGTTGGAGTGGATCCGGAGGAGGTCACAATGATGATCAGCATGATGGAATGCTTCTCCTATGAAGATAGATAGAGAGCTGGGGCTGTTGATTCTAGAGAAGGTTTCAGTAAGATGTTATTGCAGTCACTTAGTACTTAAAGGAGGCCTATAAGAGTGATGGTTTTAAACTTTTTATTTGGGTCTGTTGCAAGTAGGATAAGGGATAATGGTTTTAAACTACAAGAAGATAGATTTAGACTAGACATAAGGAAGAAATTTTACAGTGGGGGTGTTGAAACACTGGAATACGTTGCCCAGAGAGGTGGTACATGTCCCATCCCTGGACTTGAAGTCTGAGCTGGAGTGGGCTCTGAGCAACCTGATCAAGTTGAAGATGTTCCTGCTCAATGCAGAGGGATTTACTAGTGTTTTCCAACCCAAACCATTCTGTGATACTGATACAAAATTTGTTTTTATTGTAAAACTGCACAGGAAGAGGAAGGATGCATAAAAAATATATTTATGAAGAGTGTGAAGAGTTTGTACTCATAATCGCCATATATAAATATGTGAATGTTTAAAAAACATCCTGAATAATCAGTACTTCCTTGCATTAAAACACAATAAAAGATCATCGCATAACAGACATGTTAAATGAAAAATGAATGATTTTTAAATCATGCTGTACTTTAAGTTTCAGTTTTACAATTGTAAGTAGTTTTACTTATGAGTAGTCCACTGAAACTGGCCTATGCAGTTATTTCAAGTAGATGTGCTCTTAAGCTATTGTAGAATGAAGTCATATATTTCAATAGTTATAAACACTGCAGTTTTTCTTACTAAAGAGTTTTGTTGTTAAAGTAGTATTTTTCTTCTTGAGTTCATTTTTAATTATGCCATAAAGCCCTCAAGCTGCTTCTAGTACACTTTGGCATAGCTGTGCTGAAGTGCTAATTGCCATGAAGAACCAATCTTCATAAATGGTTACAGTTCTTTTGTACCTGGGAAGAGGGGCAGAAGGGACTGCTAAATACTTTGTAGAACCTGATATCATATCACTCTCAATATATGCTAGTTATGATCAGTGTTGTGATACAGGGTCTTAGCACAAGCAAAGAATGTGTCAGGTAAAGCAATCCCAGTGTGAAGCCTGTTGGGCAGCATGGCTTGACCCACAGGAGGCCAATCTGCCCAGGAGGAGTGGTCTGCACTATGACCAACTGGTTTGGGTACAACCACTTGACAATGGGTGGCTTTCTGTTCAAGTTGGACATAAGCTCTTCTGGCTGCACTGAAAATCATAGAATCATAGAATCACCAGGTTGGAAGAGACACACCGGATCATCAAGTCCAACCATTCCTATCAAAATGATCTAATAGCATTTTTTTTAAACCACCTTTTAGTCACAACTCCAACATAATATTGTGGGTTAATTCTTGTGAGGGAGAAACATGCCTAGAAAATAACTTTCTGGACTAAGAGGAATTAAATGAGGGTGGTTGTCACCTGTTAGGTTTCTTTTCATGGTGTTTTAGCCGTCTTTAAAAACTATAGCATAGCTGTTGCTTAATTAAAATGTAGAGCAATTTTAAACACTGCTATTTAGTCTGTGTTGATTAGTTCCTTGATTTGTCTGAAAGATTGCGACATTTCTGAGTGATGCTTAGAAATGTGTGAGGAATGAGTGATTTGTGGTAAAAGCAAGGAGTGAAAAGTAGGTGCAAACTCAGTCCCATTGAGATGGATAATGGGAAATAGTGCATATATTTTTAATATTTAGGAAAAAGAAATAAAACCTGTTTCTCTCTTGAAAAAATCCAGCAATAGATTTAGATTATTTTATTATATTTCATCAGTATTTTAGCTCTATGCTAGTCTTGGGCATCATTAGGCAGGTTGTTGGATGCTGTCTAAAAATGGAATTAGGAGCTTAAGTATTTATATAATAAAGTGTGTTTGTTGCATGGTGTAGAGTTATAAGTCATTTTAATTTTATTAGATTCAAGGGAGCTATGCTTATTTATACTGGCTGGAGATGTGGTTTTGCATGCTTTTATCTTGGTGAAGATGTGATAATGATAAATAAACAATCTCTTAATGGCTTGGTGAGAGTATAATATTTTCATATGTTTCATAGTGGTTTCTGTCATGATGGGATAATTTCTGTTTAGACTGCACTTCTCTGACCCTTTAGGGTAAATGACTTGTAGTGTTCTTGAGAGATGTACATGCATCATTTTGGCCAACTGATTTAAAAATAGAAAAATTTACTTTTAATTATACATATACTTATTTCTTTATTTAAAAAAAGAAAAGTTAAAGAATAATTGTAAGAAGAAAATAGATATCTATGTCCTGTGCTTTCAAACCTGTTCCTTGGCTGAAGCCAGAAGCAAGTGTTCGATGTATAAACAACCCTGAGTGTCTTGAGGATCCCCTATTATAAGGAAAGCCATCTCTGGAAAGGCTGATTGTACATTTGTGCCAGTAGGAACAGAACAGGCCTGACTTTTTTTTTTTTTAATATATTTTTTTTTTTGGCTGTATATGAACCGAGACATTTTGATTTGGCCAAACTGAAGAGCTATCTTGGGAGTCTCTGCTCATCAAAAATTGGTTATAGTTGCAGCAAACCAGGATTGAGGTCAATAAGGTTGTGTCACTTTACTGAGAATTGATTTTTTGGGGATTAGATTGTATCCTGTGTTAATTACTATGCTCACATAATCTCCGCTGGCACAAAAGTATGTCTATATGTGCCAGTTGTAACACCCTGAGTAAATGTAAGCTGCTCAAAGCGGTGTGATTCATCATCCAAGATTAGATAAAAATTGGCATAGATCAGTAGTAAATTTAGTCTGCTGGATCGATGCAAAAATGCTTGGGTCACCAAATCTGATCTCACCTCCAGGTGCAGCCACATTACTGGGCTTATTGCTTGGTTGACTGCGTGGGTCAAAGCATTAAACATCTGGCTCACAAAATGCTGTGTATGAGGTAATGTTGACATTTAAATACTCTTCTTAACTTGCTATTATCTTTGGAATCTTTTTCAGTGGACATATACAAGTCAGTGACTGGTTATTTGGTAGGTCATCTTTGAAAACCTGAATGATTATACCAACGCTTCTCTCCTGATCTAATGCTCAAAATGATGGGGGAGTGAAGGGAAGGGGAATTATTTAGGCTATAAAAGCAATCTTAGGCTGCAATGGGATCTTGTCTGCTACTGGCAATTTCTTGTTTTGATATTTGAGAAAGTTATTATTCTTATCAATGAACTGGTGATTAAGCATTGTATGATTTCGAGATAGTATATATAGGAAGTACCTCCAAGAACACATAAAGTAAGAACAAAAACATTGCTTAGAGAAGAGACTGGGGGGGGTTGTGTGTTTTAAATTTTTATTTATTTATTTATTTAAAGCAAGTATTCAAGTATTTAATTTCTGCCAAGCTAGAAGAATAAATTAAGTTGTCAAAATAGGAGTTAGATCCAAAAGCTACTAATGTACTTACATATGTAAAAGGAGTGTGCCCATCAACAGCTGCGAAACAGACTAGCAGATTATATCACAGTATCGTATCATTTCAGGAACAGATAAAAACATATTTTAGTTTGCGTTTGAAACAATTATCCACAATGCCATAAATCCCCACACATCTCATGACAATTATGTACCCTTCACACCATCTGTACTTATGTTGTCTCAGTATATCGATATAGATTTGCACATGAACACTGTTTGCATTACAACTGGGTCAAGACTTTATTCCTTGCTCTCAGGACTGACAATAAATACATTACTCCCTTCTCTGGCAGGGAGAGGATTTTCTACATGCAAAGTTATTACACGATGTGAAAATTCAGTTGTAATATTAATTGTGCAGGAGAAACATGCTGCAGAGGGTTACCATTCTGTGGATACTTGGTCTTTCTAACTGATATTTCTTGCTCCACATGCAATTTATAGAGAAGGATATTTTGTAAATGATCAGCCGTGGTAGCATCTCATTGTGCTGTTTTGACTCATTGGTTAGAAAATGTCATCCTTATTGAAATGGCCAATAACAACAAAAATATTTTTGGTCAAGACAGGTGAAGTGGTGCTTTTAACTTCATATGGAAAGAAAACAAAACCAAGCAAGGCGCTATCAAGGGCTTTTTATATTCCTAAAAAGCTTTTTGCTTGTATTATTAATGTTGTCATACTATTATTTGCCGTTCTGTCATCTATCTCATGCAAGTCTAAAGCATTATAAAGACAAAAAAACCCAAACCAAACCAATTTTATTTTCAGATGCTGGGAGACACTTAAAATGTACCTGAACAGCCAGAACTCATTGGACTTGCTGTGAGCAGAGAATTGAATTTAAGTGACTCCCAGAAGTGTCTTCCAGCCCGGACTTTTCTGTGATTCTGTGATGCTCAGCATGAAAAATTAGAGCTGCAAGCAGGCAGAATATTAGGTGCTCTAAGAAGGTGGGGGTGATCAGGATGCATGTTCTGGGGCGTAAGCTGTCATTTAGGAGTTCTTGGGGCTAGTTGTGGAAAATTATACATCTATTTGCCTTTTAAACATACTTGCAAGCAGCAGATGCTGATGGAAGAAGCTAACAGCAGACGGTAATTGCTTACAGGGTATAAAGATTGCCTCTTTCTTCAGCTTATTCAAAGACTTGTACTTGCCGGCCTGTAAGGTTTTCTTCTAAGTAATGACTAAAGCTCAGTTTTTGAGAGAAGGGTATGACTTTTCATTTTCAATAACATTCTATCTCTATTTGAGAAAATCCTTGCTAGAACTTGTGAAATGACTCTTTTCTCCTTATCCTAAGGCTTCTTGTTTGGGTCAGGGTCTATGAATGTGTATGCTGCCTGTGTTTTCTCGCAGCTCAGAAGCAAATACAAGTGCTGCAGTGCAGGTGGCTGCTGTGGAGGAATCTCTGGTTCCGGCAGCTGGATCGGCCTGTGGTGAAGGTGGCATTTCCCCTCTACAGTGCCAGGACCTTCGTGGGAAGAATTGGCTGTTGTTGCTTTTTACTTTGTTGATTCAAGCATCTTATGAATGACTTAGTACAACATCTGCTTAAAATAAAATAGCATGTTTTCTACCTTTCCTTGGTCAAGCAGCGTGCAACCATTTTCCTTGAGAGTGATGGCTGTTTCCTTATGTGGTGAGCATAAATGTGATGGCTTTAGCTGGCATTTCTTTTCAAGGACTTTTAAGTCCTGTGAGTTTGAACATAATAGAGGAGGCCAAGTGTATTACTACCATTCAGTAATTGGGCTTTTGAAAGTATTTGGTTTTGAATATAGGTTTTGAATATAGGTGCATATTAGTGTGGCACTGTATGCATAATCTGTGTGCATATTATTATCTGTATAAAATTACATTTCTGGCATAATATGGTGTAATTGAAAAGACCTGTACAACAACAGTGAGTAGACAATTATGTGTAAGTAGACAGGATTTCCTTGCCAAAACTTTAATCGGTTTTTACATGACTTCAGCATTTTCAAAACTCAAGATATAAAACTCACTTCAAATGCTGTGCGTGGTTAAATTATTTAAATGTATTCCACTTCCCAGATTTCAAGGTCACAGTGAGATATTAGCTATTCCTTTTCTTTTGTTATCATACAAGTAGTACAGAACACTTATAGAAGAAAACTTCTATTGGAACAAATGAATACATAACCAGGTGAGCTTAAGAAATAATAATTTAAAATAATTTCAAAGTAAAGCTGAGCCTGAAGTGGACAAGTCAGTATTGTTTTTTTCAGGATGGTTAGAGGTGTTTTAAATGCATTATTTGTGCCATATCCTTAGGACACGGTAATTGTGAAATTATATTTGTAATTCTCATTTGAAAAACTGAGGTATATTTTTTAAGAAAAAGTTGAAGTGAAACCAAATGTCACCTTGACTAAAGCCTACTCAGTGCAGCATATAAATGAAATGCTCATCTTATTCTCATTCTGACTACCAACATCCTTTTTTTTTTTCTGTCTTTCTCTTGTCTGGAAAGGGGACAAAGCTCACACTGTCTCATGACTGCAGTGCTGAGAGAGCAAAGTCAAAAACTCTGCAGGATTCTTCATTTTCTTCATTTTCTTAGCTGTAGGTGTGGTTATTGAGGTCATTCATTTCAGGATAGGCCTGTGTTATACTTTGACAAACGAGTTCAATGCAATCTTCTCTAAGAATCCAGTCACCCTTGTAAAAGATAAAGTCTGTGCTGTCTGTTGTGTTAATATGCGTCCCAGTTTGGTAACTGAACATTAATCAAGTGTTTTATGGTGTGTGGTGTTTTGAAACAGATAGATTGAGAGACATTAGAAATTAATAGTAATGATAGTGTCTGGAGACGTACAGTTATGTTTTAAACAGAAACTAAAACTCGTAGGATAGCTCATGTACTAACAGGGGACTGATACCCTGTGGTGTTTTCAAAAATATATGACAAGCTATGTGCTTTGGTTATTAATAATCATATATGTTTCTGTTTTGGTTCCTAGGACAGTCTGGATGCCCATCACATATCCTATAGTTAAACACCTTAGAGGAGCTAAGAGCACTTGCCTAGAGCAAATGTGGTGTTTAGAAAGAAAATGGGTGATCATCAACCTCTCTGGACAGTTTTGTTTGCAGATAGTGCAAAGGAAGGCTGCATACTTTAAGCTTTCTCTGATTTTTTTTTTTAATGGTTCTATTCAATAATGTGCTGCACCCTCCCTATCAAAGAACAGTGAAAATGTATCTTTCTCCATCAGAAATACGTTTTTATTCTGAACCATATAGAGCCAGAGCTTACTATATGCCCACAGTCTCTGCCTTCGTTTTTGAACAGCTAGATGGTGCTGCTTTAATAGTTAGTATATAATTACTCTTTAGTTTTATTATTATGATGTTAAGTCAGAGATCAAGATTCAAAGGTGAGAGAGAATTTGCTGCATATCACCAGAGCCTTACAGTCCAAGCAAAAGGGTACATCTTCCCAGCACTTAATCTGCTTTTTTATTCTGTTGAGGTTAATGAAAGTCACAGCTGTACTATTTCCAATATTGAAATTAACTCATGGAAAACTAGTAAGAATTTTTTCTATAATACACTCTGGTGTACTCACTTGTATGAAAGGGATGGTGAAGGAGACTGAGAGGAATGTTGACAGCGAACTGAGTCAGAAGGGGAGGTGATGAGCAGATGAAGATGCTGAACTATTTTTACAAGAATCTCTTGTCAACAGCAGGTACAGAAGATAGGAAAATGCCTTGTGAAATAGGAAAATGGCCTTTCAAGCTGCACTGTCAGGATTGGAATATTTCCAAGGAGCTAGTTTCTGTTTACATGCAAGAGTTTACTTTCAAATACTTCTCTTTTATACCTTCTTATTAAAAGCCATGCCTCAACCTTCTTAATGTTTAGTATTTCTCCTCCAAAGGCAGAAAGTCTTCGCTAATGTGTTTATGGAATGATAGACCAAGACTAATACATTTAAAGCAGAGCCACAACCTACAGCAGATACTTTGGTGCTGTAAACTGTCACATCTTCCATGGGCTTGACTAAATTAACACTCTGTAGATCATATAAAGCTAATTCAGTCTCCCTCCTGCCTGAGCAAGTATTGACAAGTACCTCAGATGGTCACTTAAGGCTTGCTAATGCATTGCTGAGAGCTCCCTTGACTTTCCAAGGTGTTTGTAAATGAGAAAGAAGAGCAAAATTTCACACTCATCTTTTCCATTTCAGCAGAAACATGGTAACTATCAAGAACCATAGGGTTTTCATTAAAGATAGTTCTGTTTATTAGAGAGCATATTCTGACTTGCTTGACTGGAGAAAAATAACAAAAAAAAAAATCAAAACAATCACAAAACCAAACCAAACCCCGATGTTTTGAAAGGTGTTATCAGTTTGTAGCTTTTGTACTCATCCAAGGTGTTATTTCATTTGAATTCAGCTTGTCAGGAATTAATTATACAGTAGATATGTTTCCCCCATACATTTTGATAATTAGGAGTTTATAGGTTTTATTTCACATATTAGAATTACAAAGAGAGTGATTAAGATGCAGAATAACTAAAAAGGTTGACTATATTAATATTAAACATGAAAAACATGATATTTACTGATTTTTAATTTAAATCTCAAAACAAGGGGATACATAAAAGGGCAAAACCCTGATGGTATTCTTGATGTTATCATTTTAAGATACTTAGATGGAAATACAGTATTGTTTCATGAGTTTAGCTTTCTGTAGGAATAGAAATTTTAAAGTAATATACTCCTTATTGATTTTACTTAAAAATGTGCTCTTTTTTTTAGGTTAGTGACATTTCTAAAACTAAAATATAAAGAATTCTTTTCCATTTAACTAAGTCATCATGCGGTGAATTTGATCAGAACTGGATATTTGGGTAGTAAATAGGTTATGACAATTGCTTGTTTCTATCATATTTCATTCTACTGAAAATCTTCTGCTCAACTTATGAGTCTGAGTGCACTTGGACTACATCATGTTTCTGAGGGCTCAGGTCACTGTTGCTGTAATCTAAGACATTTGTCTGATGCTATTATGAACTACCCAGACAGTTTGTGTGAAGAATGATCCAGCTTCTTCCAGCATTTTCTCCCATGATAAATACGAATGTTTTACTATATATGCAGTTCAACTCACTCCGGTATGCTTTATCCATACGTAAGAGTTTTTTGGTTTAAAACTTGCTCACCAAACTCTGGGATTTAAATCTGAGAAAAATTTGTCAGTGGATGATTTCTCACCTGTTGGAGGGAAGGCTCACCTCACCCTGTGTGGCTCTATAAAGTCCATAGTGTAGGTTCAGGTGTGGTGCAGGTGTGGGTTGTGTGTGAAATATGAAATAGTGTGTGGTATTGAAAGTTAATTTTTGGAGTCAAATGTAGTGAAGTATTTTCCTTCCTGCACCCTGCTACTCCCACACATGATCTGTGCAGCAGTACAGCGTTTTTTTAAGACAAATAACTTGGGTTACTATAAAACTGAGAGTGCTCAGGTTCTCTGTGGTACAAATGTTTAGAGTTGTTTCCACTGTGAATATTTTGCTCTTTTGTTTTTCTGTTGGCTTAAACTAATGTACGTGGAAGTTGGATTGAACTTAGAAACACCAATGGAGCTAATGGGAATTCTTGAATGACTGAGAGAAATTCCTTTCAGTATGTATCTGCAAGCAAAATGGTTAAGATCAGTCAATACACAACTATTTGTAGTATGCATATTGATGTGTGTGTTTATTCTGAGGCCCTACAATCGTGCGACTGTTGTCACCAGGAGAATGCTAACAGGTTAACCGGTTACCGTGATGCTGAACACTTAGAGTGCAGTCCTCGGCTAAACTTTCTTCTTGTGTCCAGGCAGTTTACGCTCTTGGTTTCCTTGTTTCTTTCCTTGAGAAAATTTCCGGAGGAGCAGCGCAGTGAATTTCCTCTTCCTCTCCATTATTGTAACTTTTTTTCTGGAGAGATTAACTAAAAATCTACCTGTGCTGGTTTCAAATGAAATTTACTTGAGTATCACAAACACTGTTTAACACTTTTGAATTACAGGAATAATTGGTGTGAAACGTATTAACTTCCACATGCTAGCAGAGGCAAGTGGCTATTTTGGTAGATGTTTATGCTTACCAGAAGAAATAACATTCAACCTGACAATTCTGTAGTACTTCAAAGTACAAGATATGAAATAGTAAAACATGAAACCATTTTTTTTAATCTTTAAGCTTACCTTGTGCTTGGCATCTTTTCAAATGTGCTAATGAAAATGTATCTGATGAGAGAAAAAGAGCACGTAGCCTAATACAATTATTGTTCATCACTAGTTTTATGATAAATTATTCCTGTACAGACTGACTCTATAGATGTGTGAAGGGAATGAAGCCTGAACACAGGGAGAGCAGTTTAAGGTAAAATGACAACAGCACAAATGACTATAAATTATCTGTGAATATAGGTAGGTTGGAGGTTAAAGATTAGTGAGAGGAGAAAAGTTCTTCACAATACCTGGGCAATTTCTCTGCTAGGCCACAGCGGGATTATCTCAGACAATACCAAGGGGTAATACTAAAACTTCTCAGAAGTTCTATAGGCCTTACATTTTTTTAATGGTAAATGGTCATTATTCAGTCTCATATTTTTAAAATGACACTATTGGTTGCTTGTTAGCACAAAATAAGTTATGCTTTCATTTGACATCTCACTTTGTTTTTGACCTCTTAAATACTGCCTCGATGCCAGATCACCAAGATTTGAGGCAGGTTTCTGTCCAGATCTAACAGTCATTTTAACTTGTTTTAGCACACCATCATGTTTTGAAACATTTAATGTTGTCTTTTCTTATTCAGGTCACAAGAGATCTAGTAAAGCTATTGTTAAAACCAAAATATTTTAGATCCTTTAACGCTTGTGATGTGAACATACAATAAAGAAATTAAGTTTTCATTCCTAGAATAAATAGTCTACAAATTCTTATAGTACCGAATTAACCTTTACCTGACATTTAAGTTTAATCATTTGCACTTCTTCCCAATACATAATTTAGTAAAATGGAAATTAAATAGCTTGCTGGAGATAGATCTGTCTAAGCTCTCTTAAACTTAACTATTCAGTTGCTCTGAAGTTAAGAATCATGGATTCATAGAATAACCAGGTTGGAAGAGACCCACCAGATCATCAAGTCCAACCATTCCTATCAAACCCTAAACCATGTCCCTCAGCACCTCGTCCACCTGTGCCTTAAACACCTCCAGGGAAAGTGAATCAACCACCTCCCTGGGCAGACTGTTCCAGTGCCCAGTGACCCTTTCTGTGAAAAACTTCCTCCTAATGTCCAGCCTGAACCACCCCTGGCACAGTTAGAGGCCATTCCCTCTCATCTTGTCCCCTGTCACTTGGGAGANCCACCTGGGCACACTGATGGCTCATGTTCAGTTGGCTGTCAGCCAGCACCCCCAGGTCCCTCTCCTCCAGGCATTTTCTTCAGTGTATCACTGGACAATACAAAAAACAGTTTTTCCTCTGTATAATAAACTAATATATTTAGATATAATGCAAACAATTTCTCAGTGACATTTTCCTGATGTAATTGTGCTTTAACAGTAGGATGTCGCTTAATGTTATTTTCCCATGAGTTTATTTACTAGGATCATACACGTATTTCCCTCTTTCTAACAAGGACTAAAGCTGAGAAACTGAAACTCAGCTTAATATGAAATATTAGTTTAATTTCTTCTCAGATATGGTAGGGTAAGTTCTGAAACAGGCTCAGTGGACTTCTTTATTTTGTATTATTATTATTTTTGTATTCTGATTCAGTAATTATTTATGTATCACTAGACAAGAAGAGAGATAAATTTAAAAATATTTGATAATAATAATAAACTGAGGCAAGAAAACAATAACGATCCAAGGGAAATTCTCCTTAAGGAGAGTCACATGGTGAAATTTTCTCACAGAGCAAATACAGATGCAGGCACAGTAAATCCGATCTGTTGTTTATTTGCCTGTTTCTATAACATCTGATATTGTAGAATCAAGCAAATGGAGCTCTTCACAGTTGAATAACTAATGGGAAGTTAGCTAGTGCAACTGCTGCCCTAAACTGTTACTCTAGCATTATCTTATTAAAGACTCTGACTGGCTAGTATATGATCAAACATACTCTGTGTTTGAGTAAAAGGTAGCGTTAGCTGTTCCATAGTCTACAAAGTCCCTGTGCTTCGATATGTATTAAGTGAACATGACTTTCGTTATAATTCCTTATGTCTGTTTATCTCAAATGCCTAGTAAATGATTCCAAATAAAATCTGTAAAGGTTTAAGGAAAAATGCATTGATACAAGTAATATAAACTTTTTTCTCAGAACATCAAAATGACAGATTTTACTGTTTTTTTTTTCCCCTAAAACCAAAAAGTATCTATAGATGCCAAATGTTTTTGTATAATGAGCTTTGAAATTGTATATCTGGTAAACGTGATTCACATGATATAACAAGTCAACCTTCGCATTAGTTAAGATATATGCTGAAGTGGTGCTCTTCCATGGTACCATGCAACTCCGATGGCAATTGTCCTCAGCTTGTTAAAACTGTTCTGTTCATTTTTCATGGGAAGCAGTTCAGAACGTTAGATGAACAGGTTTAGAACAGACTGAAGGGAGCTGAGTGTGCTCTGGTAAGATTCAAATGGAAAGAGAATGGGAGAATTTAGTTACAAGTAGGGTGGCAGTCTAATGAACTATATCTGCAAAATGCTATTTCTCCTCCTCGTCATTAGAAATTGTAGAGTCAGCACTGGAGAAAGTAGCTAGTAAACTTCAAAATTTTCCTGACATTTGGGTCATATAGAGTATGTATTTCCCATGAGGCTTTGATTACTTAAACCAGTTCTTTCTGTAAATCAAAGAGGCAACCAAATCCACTCTAGGGCTTCTCTATCAGAAGATGCTTCATGATTCACATCAGAAAGCAAAATTGTTTTTTATTACATGGGTTCTCACATCCTCTCTCTCTGAAAACTAAACATCTTTCTTTTCCAACCCTTAACTGCATAATAAGTAGCTGTCAACAGCACTCAGCTTTTAGAGCAAATCAGCTGATATTTTGTGTTTAATGACCCCTGATGTTGACCTGCTGCTCAAGTGCGTTGTAATTGGGTGCTAAAATATGTGAATCTGGTTATTATCTCACGTTTCTAATATTCTCCCCTTTCATCCAGCCCTTTCTGTCTCAGGTGTGGCTCACAGAGACCAGTATTTTGAAATAAACTTTCTTGATGCATCTGTCCAGGTGAGGTTGTTGCTTTAGTGTTTTATCTGTACCAAAGAAACAAGACCTTTGATTTTAGCCACCATATTACATCTCTCTCATTCTCTCTTCCTCAAGAATTCCTGCAGCCATGTGCTGCTTGCTTTCTCTCACTTNCTCGAGAGCCTCAACATCCTTCTTGTGCTGAGGGGCCCAGAACTGAACACAGTATTCAAGGAGCGGTCTCACCAGTGCTGAGTATAGAGGGAAAATAACCTCCCCAGACCTGCTGGTCACACCATTTCTGATACAAGCCAGGATACCATTGGCCTTCTTGACCACCTGGGCACACTGATGGCTCATGTTCAGTTGGCTGTCAGCCAGCACCCCCAGGTCCCTCTCCTCCAGGCATTTTCTTCAGTGTATCACTGGACAATACAAAAAACAATTTTTCCTCTGTATAATAAACTAATATATTTAGATATAATGCAAACAATTTCTCAGTGACATTTTCCTGATGTAATTGTGCTTTAACAGTAGGATGTCGCTTAATGTTATTTTCCCATGAGTTTATTTACTAGGATCATACACATATTTCCCTCTTTCTAACAAGGACTAAAGCTGAGAAACTGAAACTCAGCTTAATATGAAATATTAGTTTAATTTCTTCTCAGATATGGTAGGGTAAGTTCTGAAACAGGCTCAGTGGACTTCTTTATTTTGTATTATTATTATTTTTGTATTCTGATTCAGTAATTATTTATGTATCACTAGACAAGAAGAGAGATAAATTTAAAAATATTTGATAATAATAATAAACTGAGGCAAGAAAACAATAACGATCCAAGGGAAATTCTCCTTAAGGAGAGTCACATGGTGAAATTTTCTCACAGAGCAAATACAGATGCAGGCACAGTAAATCCGATCTGTTGTTTATTTGCCTGTTTCTATAACATCTGATATTGTAGAATCAAGCAAATGGAGCTCTTCACAGTTGAATAACTAATGGGAAGTTAGCTAGTGCAACTGCTGCCCTAAACTGTTACTCTAGCATTATCTTATTAAAGACTCTGACTGGCTAGTATATGATCAAACATACTCTGTGTTTGAGTAAAAGGTAGCGTTAGCTGTTCCATAGTCTACAAAGTCCCTGTGCTTCGATATGTATTAAGTGAACATGACTTTCGTTATAATTCCTTATGTCTGTTTATCTCAAATGCCTAGTAAATGATTCCAAATAAAATCTGTAAAGGTTTAAGGAAAAATGCATTGATACAAGTAATATAAACTTTTTTCTCAGAACATCAAAATGACAGATTTTACTGTTTTTTTTTTCCCCTAAAACCAAAAAGTATCTATAGATGCCAAATGTTTTTGTATAATGAGCTTTGAAATTGTATATCTGGTAAACGTGATTCACATGATATAACAAGTCAACCTTCGCATTAGTTAAGATATATGCTGAAGTGGTGCTCTTCCATGGTACCATGCAACTCCAATGGCAATTGTCCTCAGCTTGTTAAAACTGTTCTGTTCATTTTTCATGGGAAGCAGTTCAGAACGTTAGATGAACAGGTTTAGAACAGACTGAAGGGAGCTGAGTGTGCTCTGGTAAGATTCAAATGGAAAGAGAATGGGAGAATTTAGTTACAAGTAGGGTGGCAGTCTAATGAACTATATCTGCAAAATGCTATTTCTCCTCCTCGTCATTAGAAATTGTAGAGTCAGCACTGGAGAAAGTAGCTAGTAAACTTCAAAATTTTCCTGACATTTGGGTCATATAGAGTATGTATTTCCCATGAGGCTTTGATTACTTAAACCAGTTCTTTCTGTAAATCAAAGAGGCAACCAAATCCACTCTAGGGCTTCTCTATCAGAAGATGCTTCATGATTCACATCAGAAAGCAAAATTGTGTTTTATTACATGGGTTCTCACATCCTCTCTCTCTGAAAACTAAACACCTTTCTTTTCCAACCCTTAACTGCATAATAAGTAGCTGTCAACAGCACTCAGCTTTTAGAGCAAATCAGCTGATATTTTGTGTTTAATGACCCCTGATGTTGACCTGCTGCTCAAGTGCGTTGTAATTGGGTGCTAAAATATGTGAATCTGGTTATTATCTCACGTTTCTAATATTCTCCCCTTTCATCCAGCCCTTTCTGTCTCAGGTGTGGCTCACAGAGACCAGTATTTTGAAATAAACTTTCTTGATGCATCTGTCCAGGTGAGGTTGTTGCTTTAGTGTTTTATCTGTACCAAAGAAACAAGACCTTTGATTTTAGCCACCATATTACATCTCTCTCATTCTCTCTTCCTCAAGAATTCCTGCAGCCATGTGCTGCTTGCTTTCTCTCACTTCTATTTGACTTCTTTATAACTGGGACTGGAACTTCTTTTATATAGGTTTTAACAACAATTCCAACATCAGAAACACAGAAGAAAAAAAAAATTACTCAAACATAACAAGCATAAGTGTGGGGTTTTTTTTTTTTTCATTTCCATTGAGGTCTATTAAGATTCCTCCAGTTTCCTGTTAGCAGTTGTAATGTGAAGAGGCTGTTTCACTCTAAAATCATCTCAGAAGCAACTCCAGGATGGCTGTGGTGCCCCTGGGTCACTTGAAGTTTTTTTAGGAGATGAAACTGGGAGCTTCTGTAAGACTCTTCATCAATAGTGGGAACTTTGAGTGTGGTGCTCATCTGTTGCTCATGTTCTGCTGCGTTGTCTCAAGCAGTGCTCTCGTGCTGGATCTCCAGTCAACTGTGGGACAGATGGTAATACAGGAGGAAGGGAACAGGGCTGCAGAAATCCTGGCAATCTGACAGAGTTCCCAATGTTTTACAAAAACAATTTAAAACATATGCAAGGAATAGCAAAAGGAAACATTTAATCTGCCAAAATAAACCTATTTTGGTGACAAATCTTGCAGCTTTCTGTTGAACCTCTCACTTAATCTTTCTTTCCTTGTGACTATCATTGCTCCCTATGTCCCTATGGCTGGATCTTATTTCTGGATGTTTTTGTCATGTGAAGAGCAAATAGAAGAAAAAGGTCTCTCTCTTTCTCAAGTACTCTGAAAGATAGACTTCTGCCCACAGAAAGGGAATGCTGAATCATTTTCCTATTTAACACATCTTCATGAGCATTCTCCAAACTGTTAATTTAATCCAGAGCCTGAAGCAATGAGAGTTTGTGAATGAAACACCCAGGACTAGGATCTTCCCTACCATATGTTACTGCTTCCCTGAAGAGAGCTGGAGATTGATACATGAAAAGCTTTTGAGAAAACAGACTAATACATGGTAAATTATGGTTTTGCCCCAGAAATAGTGCAGGCAGGCTAAGTCACAGAATATTTTTCCTGCAGGAACTTTAAAATAAGCATATATTAAAAAAGGGTATACAGGCAGACACACAAATATATGTGAGTAGGCAGATGTATGCTACCATTAAATATTCTACAGTGAACAGGAATACCAAGTATCTTTATAGTTTGACTGGAATTCATGAACTAAAGTTAAGTTCTGTAAAGCACAAATAGAGAGGCGATTTATCCATATTGCTCTCTGTCTGTATTTTTCTCATCATGATTTAGTAATTCAATTTTTATATTTCTAAAAAGACTTATAGGTTGCTAATAAAAAGATAGTTGATAGTCATGGTAGTTTCTATCAGTAGAAAACATAAATAGTAAATAACAAAAAAATGAGTCTGTGAGAAAGCTTCAGCCTGTAAGAGTCTGACTGGGGACTGTCAAGTGTGACATATTGGGGTCATGCAAGATATGCTACCAAACTTGTTAAAAGATTTCAATGGATTTATTTTCTAATTTTATGAATGCTAACAATTCAGCTGTGCTGAATACTCCATTGTAGAGGTGCAATTGATAATTCCTGATCACCACCTGCAAATGAGATCATCTTGCAGGTATTTTAAAGGAATTTGAGTTTACCATAATTTTTGGTTTAGACCACAGAAATTCTGTGAGTAAGATTATTTATTTTTGGCCTTTTGTAATGAAGAGCTTTTGAATGAGGTGTATATACTCACACACACACTTTGCCTCTCCATATTCTTAGGCATATGGAGGAAGAAATGGAAAAAACTCAGGACAGGTCCCAAAGCAACAATGTCCTTGTCTCCTAGTTCTTCTTTCAGTATGATTTTTTTTTTTTGGTCCTATGGATACCTGAATTTTGACTTTGTAGCTGAACAAACTTACACCCATTTCAGTTCAGCCCTGAATCTATATCTGTATTTCTGTAAGAATTTCGTAGCAATAGTGAATAAAATGCTTTTTAATAGTATCATGCTTATCATGCTAATGAATTTAATCCTGAAAAACCCAAGGTAAAGCATGTCAGACCCATTTAGATTTCAAATAGAATTGTTTTTGGGTGTTTTTGAGTAGCAGTGAATCAAATCATGTTTTGACTATCTAATTTACCAAGTGATACTGCAGCATGAAAAGGAGGTTATGTTGCATTACTAGTTTTTGTGGTCTCAGAGGAATTAGTTTTTATTCATTTTTACTTGGTTTTATCATGTTCCTTAATTATAGTTTGAAGACAGTTCTTCTAATTTGCTCTCTTTTTTTTTTCCTAGGCAAGCAGTGATTTTTCTGTATGTTTTTAAGAGAACTGTAATTGACCTAGCTTTTTTTTCTAGATCTAAAAGATGGAGAATAACTAGAGAATAAATTGTATTGATACAATAGTCTTTCATATTATTGCTTTTACAGTAATTGAGAGCACAGCTTCAGTTTATACATTAACAGCAGCTCTCCTGTGAAGTAATAGAGTGAAATGTGAAACAAACAGAACAAGAATACAAATGGCTGAGCAGAAAGCATTATAACTAGTAACTTGCAGAGATGCATGCTATTGGTTGGCAAGGTTTCTGCCGTGCTTATTTACTTTTAAGGGGGCTTGGAGGAGACTGTAATATGGTGCCTTTTACACTGTAGCCATGTGAGTAAGTTCCCTTAAGGCCTGTCCATGTAGGTAATTTACACAGATGTTATTCTCATGTCAGTCAAGTTATGAGTAAGCCAGCAGCTGCTGTACCTGCTGAAACCTCCATCCTGGTCAGCTGCCCACAGCAGGAAGCTGGCAGCAGAGATTTGCAAAGAAGCGCAGCTCATCTCAAGTCCACCACAAAACCTGAAGAGTTGGTGCTTGTATACTCACATGGAGTATAAATGATCTGCAGTAATGTTTAAGGAATTTGGTATGGTACAAGGCAGGGTGAATTAGATGGTACATAACCATGTTAGCTACACTGAAACTGGCTGTAATGGTGTATACTGTGTATTTATCAGAGATTTTACTGATATCAGATGAAGTGAGAAGTAATCTAGTTGGGAGATATGTCTGGATTCTGTGGCTATTTCAATGCTATCTATAATATTCAGACCAAATATTAGGGGTAGGATTTAAGGAATAGGTTTGATTTTAAAAGATATGTGAGTTTAGAGTAGTTTCAGTAAACTTCCAAGGATTCAGACATACATGAAGGCTGCCTTAATCTAGCCTGAATTCGGTTTACTTGATTTACTTAAAAAGAAGTGAAGATATCTTGGTTTCTTTCAAAAACTGTCAGCTACAGGAATGTCTCAGAAAAGCCATAGACCAGACTCTCCAAAGAGAGAAGTTTTACATATGAGCTTGTCCTGTGCAAGGTCATTTTTAATTCCTAGCTGACTTTTAATGTCCAACTGTGCTAGGAAAACCTTCATCCATAATTAGAGGCTCAGATTGGCTGGAAAGGCTCAGTGGTGTCTTTTATTGCCAAAGAGAGTAATTGAATTACTGTCCATATGCCCCATTGGACCTGACTGAAGCCTCATGGTGCTTGAATAGACTTGATTAGTGAAAGTGTTTCTATGCAACAAACACTTTCACCTTGTTCAGCTGTTGTTGGATGGAGCCTTTTTCTTCATCTCCCACTTTTCACTTTCTTACTGCTATACTACAAAGAGACAGGATTACAATTCATGTTCTTGAGATATTCATGACCCAAATCAAACTTTATTTTTAATGTTTGATTTTGGATTGCATTTAGATTTTGCAAAGCTTTTTTTCTTTTTTTGACCAGCTAAATATTTCTCATGTAACAAAAGTCACACAAGCTGTTTCTCCCTGACTGAATTGATTGATATAGATTTCCAACTAATGTTTAGATGTTTCCCTTTTCAATGTAAATTAATGAATATATTGTTATTCTTGTTATACGAGGGGGTGGAGGGTGGTTGTATTGCATTGGACAAGGAGAACTATGCTGCGAATGCTAGCAATTTCTTATGAAGATGTGCAGTATTGTTAGCACAATTGTTTTTGGTGTCATGATGTCTGAAATGACTGTTAAAATTACTGGACTGATTCCAGAAATTATAAACCACTGCAAGTCTTGCATACCTGCTTTTTACTGAATGTTTTAAGTTTTCTTTTCTAACCTTGGCACAAGTATTAATTGTTACTTTCTGTCTGTCTTTTGTAATGGGCCACTGCTTTCTGCATGATAAAATATGATAAAAAAGGATGTCTGGGATCTATAAAACGGTAAGCATGCATGGTTATATTCTTTAAGAGATTGCATTTCATTGAGAGGCTTAGTATCCACAACCCTCAAGGTGATAGTGAAGGACTCTACTACATTTTGTTGCAGATACAGAGAAGTATACGGCTGTGAAGTCTGAAGTCAAGACAAAGTTGGGTCTTGAGTGAGGAACCATGCAAACATTATTATCCCAGTTATCTCTGCCTGCTTGCAACTGAGGATGTGGTCAGAAACAATGGAGGTAGGAACAAGCAAGTACAGCACTTCAGTGCGTACCCTGACTTCACGGTAGTGCTTTGGCAAGGCAGGTTTATAAATGTTGGTTTTCTGTTCTTGCCACTAACGAGCAACTTTTCTATTGCAGATGTTTTGATTCACGCATTCTAGGTCACATTAGTCTCACTTTCTTGCAGCATTATATTGGGAGCCCATAATTGTATTGCAGATATTGCTCCTACTGAAGAACCCTTCTTCACGGCTTCCCAGCAATGAGCATCTAGTGAATAGCAGAAAATAATCTTAGTAATCTTTAAAACCGTGTGCTTGTGCTTTGCAATAGTGTTCATCCGTCACTATTCCTTGGCTATCAGGGCCATTGTTTTTTCTGGCATGGTGTTTTATCTATCTCATCTAATACAAGATTTCAAGCTGGATTAATTTTAATTTGAAATTTACTGTTTTACTTTTTTAATAGTATCAGCCCCTTCATTCCATTTATCTTCTGTTTGTCTTTCACATTGTTTATATTGATCTAAATTCTCCTTTCATGTTCTGTCCACAAAAATTGTTCAGCACAGCATGAAGATTATATAATGAACCACCCACACTGTTTTCCCTCTGAAATTTATGTAATGAATCTGACTATTTATTTATGACAGAAAAATTAGTAAATGATATTTAAGCTAGGCAACCCTAGAAAACTACACTGAAATTGTAAGCCTGTAGAAAGTAGTTAACAGTTTGCTTGTATCTGACTTGTATCTGGATTTTCTGTTTTGGGAAACTCTGAGATCTTATGGGATCTCTTCTGGGATTATTTCCATAAGCAGTGATTGAAATGCTTTCTCAAACTGACATGTTTTTGTAGAAGATCCTGCTGAAAAATACATCCATTTGACTCTTTCTTTGTTTCCTCTATGAGGTACTTACAATAAGGATGCTTGGGTGCACAGAACTTGAACTCTTTCTGTCAGGAGATACAAAACCCTTGTATAGCCCATCGAACAGCTTTAGTTTATTGATCACTTTTTGGGGTATTGTACATTACATTAAAAAGCTGCATTTGTTTTTCTTGTGGATGTTATAAGATATTCATATGTGATTATTTCATTTAAGTATCTCCAGAAAAAAAAATTGCCTATGGAAATAAAGGAGAGGGTGCTGCTCAGAGACAACCAGGAGGTGTTACTACAGCTGAGGGAAAGGACATGCAGAATAAAGGTTAAAAAAAAACAACCCTTTTTTCCCCTGAAAATATAGGGTAAACTGCAAATTCTGGAGACTGTGGAAATCAGTTGGAAGTGAACTCCAGAGGAAGAAACCACTAAAGGATCTCCCATCTCTAAACTGAATAACTATCTGTTCTGCAACAATGGTTTTCTGTAACATTTATATCTTGCTCAAGGCTAATCAGGGGAGGTTTATAAATTGTTGAAATCGCTTTATAGCACATTTAGAACTCATTTCACAGCAGTTTAAGGGACTGCAATGAAGCTAATAGCTTTTCTGCATTTCTTAAGTGTTTGTGATTTAAAAAATGTTATAACATTTATAACACTTCAGAGTTATTTCCAGAAACAACATGGTGAATCTAATCATTATATAATCAGTACACAATAAAAATCACAGGCTGCGAAGGCCTATTTTCAAGGATTTTTCATCCTGCTGTCCTGTGTTTCATATATTTGGCAGCGTGATTCATGAAAAATAACCAAATGAGAAATACATCAGACTAAAATGATTTTCAGGCCTAAAATCCTCCTCAGGGAACAAGAATTTTACAGATTTGTTACAGTAGCCCTTCTCTTTTGCTCGGCTGATAGGCTGGAAGAGGCTGTACTTTTTTTGTCTCGTCAGCTACCTAAAAGCAATTATCCTGAAGAGTCTGCTCCTTGTTCTACACCTGTGTTTAATACTATGCGTTATAGCTTACTGTATTGAAGTATCGTAACCATTTAGAAGGGCTGAATGCTACAGTAATCAAGTCACTTATAAAACAGTCACAAAATAGGAGGAGATGGAGATAAAGTTGGCTTAGATCCTTCAGATAATTTAGTTGCAAATTCCCTTTGGTGTAAGTGAGAGGACAATTAAATTTACTGATGTAAAATATTTTTTATTGAAGAAGCAGCAGTTGCGTCCGTGGTAGTATTGCTTATGTACTATGAGGTATTAATCATTATCCATTTACCCAATTGTCAGTGACATGATCACTGCATGTAAGTGACTCCCTTGGTGACAGGAATGTTAGTGAACCAATCCTCTCATTGTTTTTTGTTGTCCGGGAGCAAATCAAGTTCTAGAGTCTGTAAGACCAGTGATGCTACAGAAGATCCCATTGGGTTTTTATTGATTGGGCTAATCAGCTTGTACTGTTTGACCCATCTGTGGTTAAAAGCCGTTCCTAGTTTGCATTTGGTGACATCTGGCTAGTTGCCACAGATTCATAATTCAAGACCTCAGATACCTTAAGCGTTTGATGAAGGATCTGTGTCTGTGACATTATTCTCAATTGCCAAGTCAGTCAACACAGGTACATATTTTCCCTAACCACCACAAGATGTGTGCAAGTGAAGGACATGAATAGAAACCCTTTTACTAGTAAGATCCAAGGGCTGGATAGTGATTACTGTTAATTCACTCTTTCTTACTGTGCATGTGTGTGTTTTTTCTTTGAATGCTAGGAATTAGTGTTTGAGAAGTATTTTTAATTCTGTGTTACAATCTTTTATTCTTATATCTGTCAAAGGCTATGAGTTTCCTACATTTGCAGCACTGCTTATTCATTATTCCTCACCTACGCAGCAGGAACATTGAGCATTACAGAGATATAAATGGAAAGTGGTAGTTAATGGCCACAGAGTTGCGATATCCTATTTAATATAAATATTGGCAGATAATTTTTTCATAAGGACTTATCATATCTGTAGTTGTATTTCTTACTATTTAAGATTTGACTTGAGATGAGACTTGGGCTTTGTTTATGGCCTCAGCAATTCATTTACGACCTAAGTGGCCATGTACCTAGTATGGCAGTACCGCGTTTTGTTGAGTATTATATTGTGAGTTATGTCGAATAACGCTGGAATAGGAAATATTACAATTCTCTATGTCTGCAGTTGTTCCACTCTGCTATGGACACTGGTAGGATTTCTAATGAGATGCATGTCAAGCTCTGAAGAAAATTTTATATCCTAACAGAACTATTGAGTAGTCGAAACACTCTTTGTCTTCAGCATGACATTGGAACTACTTTTCATTTCAGCAGGTCACTGTAGTTAGTTGTATCTAAGTGTTACTAAATATACATGAATATATAGTAAAATATTCCACGTACAAGGACATATCTGTTAATTCACTGCTTGCAGTTTATTAGACTAATATGTATAAACTGCTTTGAGCAATAAATTACAAGATTAGGGCTTTTAGGGATATCATTAGGCATTGTATGCTGGAGGTAGATTTGACAAATGTTCTTCACTAATAGAGTATATTTAAAGGAAAATTTGCATGAATTAATTTTAATTAGTGTCATATTAAAACATGTAAAAACAACTAATGTCAAAGGTGCACCAGTGCTGTTGATTTCGAGTGTTATGATGTGTGTATGATTAGAGAACTGTTTGCATACATATTTCTTCAAATAAACAAACACGCAGCCTTGGCTTTGGAATTGCAACCATGCTATTGGCTGAGTTTTTGAGACTTTCATATCATTTTGAGTTGTGTAATTAAGTTTAGGTATTTAAATATTAAGAAGTTACCAGTTAGGATCACTGAAGCAACTGTATGATAAATAGCGTGAGACCTCATAGGCTGAAGGCATGACAAATCCAGCAGTTACCTGTGTTTTTGAGGTGTTAATGCGATGCGTGGATTTTTGTTTTGTGAAGAGCAAAGGGAAATTTCACCATGAGAAAAGCAGTTGTGACACAGGGTCTGTCTGCTCTTGATTTTTTAGTTTTTTAGTTTATCCTCAAAATTACTATTTTCAGTAAAACAAAGGCAAAAAAGAGAATGGGAAGGCTTCAGACTGCCTTACTTGCAACTTGTCAGCTACTGACTTTGAAACTATGGAAGGAAAATGACAGCAATGGAATAGCATAAATTCCCTTGGATTTGGTGCTGTTCAAAGAAGCTCTGATGAGCTATTACAAAACAGCAGCAACTTAGTGGCAGCAGCTTCCCTTTTCAAGGGAACAACAAGAAGAAAGTCTGTGATCCATGCAAGTATTTAGTGGACTGCCAACCACAATGTGATCTTTCATCTGTCTTGGAAAGAGGAATACAGAGACAATTTCTTATACCAGCAAACAGGTTTTGCTTAAGCTCCATGCTGTGGTTGGTCTCTGAAGTTAGGGGGAAAAAACAAAAGAAAGACATGCTTTTCTCTTTTGAAACAGCAGGCTCATCTGTGGCTTAATGATCCAGCAGAAAGAGGTTAGTGAGGGCCATGGCAGCCAGTGGCTCTGGAGGAATTCCCGAGTCACAGTTTGGCCAAGGCACATTCTAAAGCAAACTCCACTAAAATTTGAACTTAAACTGTACATGGGCTTCTGGGCAGTGAGTGCTCACGTCAGTTACCCTGCCCTTTCTCATGTGTTTTTTTTTAAAAATTTTTTTTTTTTATTTACAATCTTCTGTGCTTTTAAATTACCTGATTTTTCTAGGAAATGTAGTATGGCATTTAATGTCTGCTCTGTGCTTATAATGGCTGAGTGATGCAGCTATGTGGAGATACCCTAAAATGGATTTTAATGTTTCCGTTTGGTTTGGCTTTTCTTTTGTTTGGTTGGTTTTGGTTTTTTTTAATTTCATTTCAGATACTTAATGTATTTCTTTTTAAACTGTATTTTCTTCCCATTTTGTCTCCCTGAAGTCAGAAAATGTCTGCCTCTGGATACTCCAGAAAAGCTCCAACTCTGCTGTGTTAACTGTTATACATGAATAGTCCCATCATAGTGTGGTAGGGAATAGTGACATATACACAAAAACTATTATAGCCCATCATTCATTTACTGGTTGAATAATTCATAAACATTCATAAAAGTTTAGCTATGCCAAGTGGCAAACTTACCATCTTGCTATCTTGAAAAACCTAGGCTTTTTCATTTTACAGTGTAAACATTTTATTATGGCACTTTTTGATTAGAATCGTATAAATCTCTCAGCAGTGAATTCATTGCATATATTTCTTGCTGAGAGTAGCTGCAAGTAAGAATTCTCTGATATTCTTTTTATGTAATTTACTTAGGGAAGGTAGCAAAACATCAATAACATCACAGTAATATTGGATAAAAATTATACAGAGAAGAGTATTTTCAAGGGGAAAGAGAGCATAACACAAAACAAGTGCATAAAGGCTTATTTGTGGTGTGTTGTGTGTAAAATGTTCTGAACATTTTATTGAATATTTCTTCCATGTGAATTATGCATGGACTCCAGTGCCTTTGGGAAGATGCAAACCACTGGATATAATGAATGGAATACATGACCTCCTGATGGTTTCTAAGATAGTGTTTTAAATGGAAAAAGGAACCATTTCATATCCACTAAGGGTTATTTTATTCCCTTTCAACATGGGTAAGCAAGAATATCGTAGGCAAGTGAAGTTTTCTGAATGCATTCTCTCACTGGAGTCTGATGCATGACATTGCAGGGAAGTATGGCATATTGATGCACTGAAATTGGGTTTCTGTAGGCTAAAAGATGATCTTTCCAGTAAGCCGCAACTGAAAGCTAAGCGTACCTTAATTTTTTGCATAATTCCAGTGAAGTCTAGTGACTTTAAAACCTTTACATGTCTGTCAGCTGACTCATGTTTGGTTCAAACCATGGATTCTTCTGGTGGGCCAACAAGACGTGCCCTTTTGAGCCAAGCACAATCTTTCACCATGTGAGTGAGCAGACAAATCTGGCACAGAGGTGTCTTTTCAAATGCAGTGTACTTCCTCTCGCTCCTGTGCTCGTGGCTTTTTTAGATCATATCTTCTTACAGATTTCCAGTGTTAGATCTGAGTTTAAGACATAAGTATTAAATGTGTATTTTTTTCTTTTTCATACCTTTAAGAAAATAAATGTTTCAGTTTCTAAATGTAGTCTTAGCTGCAGCTTCATAATAAGATACTCATGCACCCAGTGAAACTTTATAACTATTTCAAGGAATCAAGTGCCTATTCTTCTCCTTTGGACTGTATTTTAAGAAAAAATGTGATGTAAACACCTCTTTTTCTTTGTTTTTTAGGTGAATTGTGAAAAACTATGTTAGTGTGTCTCTGAAAGCCATGTTAGGCACGCTGAAATACTGAATTCAGGAAACACACAGTTAGAATTCCAGCTCTTACTTCTGGTATCAGAACATGAAAATGAAGTGCTATTATCACTATAATGTATAAATGTACCTAGTCTTATAATTGATAGTGTGCTTCTGTCAAATAATTCACCTAAGCAGGAATAAAAAAAATTAATATTGCTTAGAAAGCATTATCATTACTTATACAGGATGTTAATTCTAGACTTGTCCAGTGATGATAGTTGCTCTGATTTAAAGAAAAGGATTTTTGTTGTGGTTTTTTTTTTAATTTTAAAATATATCTTTTGAACTAGAGCCTCATTAATACATGTTTGAAAGTGGAACTGGGCAAAAAAAACCCCAAACGAAATACATCCAACCTCTCTCCGCAAAAACCCCAGACCAGACACCCAGAACTAACAAAAAGTAGCGACAGAAAGCTAATAGAGTAGCAAACTCATACTGCTATACTTTAAACAATTTTACTTGATCTCTTAAAAATGCTGTGATTGTACTTGGGTGCCTAACAACTTCTGAAGTTCACAGGTGTTGGCTAGACCTCAGCAACAGTAAACGTGTGGAAGATAAACAATAGAACAGTCAGAAAAAATATCTGCTTTTGTTGTTGCAAGATTTCTTTTAGATTATACTGTTTTCATCAAGTAAATTGCTGCTAGGGCTCCAGTTTCTTGGGCTGCTTCTGTTTTTCATCCATTTTCCTGACCTTTTGTTAAGGCAAATATTGTCTTCTGTATTTTTTGTAGAAATCTGTGTTCTTCTGGGGCTCTAACCTAGGTGTGGCTCTACAACCAAGTAGTAATAATAATGTTAGTTCAGAACATTTAATGGGATCTGTTTCTTAGGTACTTGTTCAAAGGGTGCACATATGTGAAGAAAGCTGTAGAAGTTGATACATCTGTTCTTAGAAAAGTGACTACAAGGCAAAATTTAAACGAAAGGTTTGGATGATAAATACATAGCATAAGATGAATTATTTTGCAAATGTAAGATATCAGTGTTGTCATTCATATCTTCAGTCGCCTGTTCAAATCAATTTAATAAGACAGGCCACAGAGATGTATTACACAGTGAGCCAGCCAGAGACTTAGAGATGTAATCTGAGGAAGAAAACTCCATTTTATTACTGGGTCCAGATCAGAAAATTGGATTATCATTATGTAGTAGTGTGAAAAGGTAAGCAAAACTGAACGTTCCTGCTGACCGTATACTGGGCTAGAAGATACCTGGTTCGAAATGTCCAGCATCACCATGAAAGTAGTGCTTCATGTCCTGAACTTAATTTATCTTTTAAATTTTTTAAGTTACAGTGAATAGAGGCAACACTAGCAAAATGGCCCTTCTCCTCTGCAAAGATCAACAGTAAGAAAATACTCACCTGTAAAATCAGACAAGTTCTTGTATTCAGACAAAATGTCATAGAAAAAAGATAATCTGCTTGGGGTGATGGCAAAGATGACTTCTTGGCTGCATTCAGGCCTGTCAAGAGAAAGTTCCTACAGACTTCAGTGCCTATGGGATTTTACCCATAACTGAATAAAATACTTTGGATTTGAACTTCTATTACATTTTTGCCGATGATGTCTCTTGTTATTGCTCTCCCTGATGTAATATTGAATCAATATAAATACATGGGTTTGACTTGCTTTCAAAATGAAAAGCTATACTCACCTTTACAGGAGTTTTTCAACTGATTCCTCTTGGTCATTCTGCTTACTTCTGTTTTCTGATATATTTTCATTCCTTTGTGACATTTTAAAGCTGATCTGAACTAAAAAGGAAAGGCAAACACAACACATTCTATTCCTCCTTCTTCTGTTCTTCTAACACCTTGAAGTTAAATAAATCTGTGAGCCCATGTATAAAAGGAATTTGCTTTCATCTCACTCCAAATCAGGAATAACATAGATTTAAAGCAAGTCTGTAGCACTTTGGAAGTTGTGCTGGCAGACTTTAACATGTGAGACAGTTTTTAAGGCAGTCATAGTTCCATTTTACAATTGTCTGCCCTAACTCGGTCTCTTTAAATAGCATACTAGAGTCCCCAAACAGGAAGATTTTCAGCTCTTGACTGCTCCTGTATATGCATAATGCAGAAAGAAATCAGATATCTCATGTGCCCTGCAGCTCAAAGACTTTTCCATTTAATTAATAAGCACTGAAGTAGATTACAAGAGTATTAAGCAAGTTTTTAATAGATGAAAGATTTTATAGATTTATGATATGGATTATTGACAGAGCCAAACATTATTCTGAAACGATGTATCTTTTTTATTTACTGGGAGAGAGAAAGAATATTTTCTGTTGCAGCCAGGTAGCTTATCTTCCACAGTTGTATCTTTACAAGTTTGCATATACATGCATATATTTAAGAACGTATGCATATTTTGCTTCTCCTTTTAACGAGGAATAACTGTTAACCTGCACACTGACTTCAGTCCTCCACCATTAGTAGTATTACATAGTTCAGAATTGGATCTGAAGTTTGATCTCATTTCTCAGTTTTAATTTGGACCTCTTTGGATTTTGGCTGTCTGGTGGAGTTATTAATCCATAGACCACAAATACAGACCTCCTGAATACAGTCCTAATTACAGCTAAAATAAGAATTCTATGTTCAGTCACATTAACATAGTCTCTCTGCAATGCAGTGATTGAAACCAAGTTCTATTTTGAATGTAATAGAAAGTCTCACACACTTTATGGAACCACAGGTAAAGGTTTATTTCTGTTTAACTTGTAAAGTCAGGTTTTCAGGAATTTGATTTCAGTTTGTGTTGTTTAGAGTGAGGCTGATTAATACCTAGCCTGAACCCAAGAAAGAACCAGTGCCGTGAAGTGAGGACAGTTGAGAGCCAAAATCCTTAATATCCACCTCTTCTAACTGATAGTGAAACGGTGACTGGAGCGAGAAGGAAGGCAAGAAAACAGGAAATAGATAAAAAGCCAAGAGATTATGTGAATGCATAAAACCCGTGGAAAATTAACTAGGAGAACATGAAGAGAGAAGTACAATATGATATGCAATGTGGGAAGTTTGGTTTGCTGCTGTGGGGATTTTTCAGTGTGTGAAGAAATTGCACTGAGAGATATTTGTGCTCAGTGGTGTCTGCAGTTATCTGTATTTAGACCATATTAAATTGAGGTGGAGTGGAGTTCTACAGATTCTTCAGTTTGAGCTCCCCAAAATGGTTTGTTGCCTTCAATAAGGTTTGTTGTTTTCTTTTTTTAAAAAAAATTCAGATAGAAGTAGGAACTTTGTGTAAGAAGCTTGAGCTATTTACAATGGAGAAACTGATTTTAAGAGGCT
Source organism: Piaya cayana (assembly GCA_013389865.1). Taxonomy (NCBI): domain Eukaryota; kingdom Metazoa; phylum Chordata; class Aves; order Cuculiformes; family Coccyzidae; genus Piaya; species Piaya cayana. The sequence continues at coordinate 151,163 of WAAB01023394.1, read as the reverse complement.
TTGGTCAAAATAACGAAATTAAGACCAGGAATGGGCATGAACCCTTACTAAGCCTCTGAAAAATCTTTAGTAAAATGTAATCTCTGCTTTTCTTTTATTATTCTGCCTTGGGACTCCAGATTAGTGGTCAGGGATTTACTTACCTAGCGCTTCTTTTCTGTATGCCAGAAGGATTCTAGTTGTCTTGATAGAGAGCTTTCAACCTCATAACTACAGATTGCAGGGAGGGGTAGGATGAATCCAGGGCAAAGGATTTTAGGGTATATAAAGTGTGATCAGGCAAACACAAGAGAAGGAAGTTCAGTGCAATGTGATCTGTGTAGCACTCTGTTCTCTCACTGCTCTGTGGCAGAGAGAGTTTTCTGAGTTTAGCACAACTCTGTATGTGAGAGTCTGTGATCCTTGATGGATTTTTTAGAAAATAGCAAACCCTTTTGCTGAAAGTGTTTCTCCAGTAAAAAGCATCTAACATGTGCTACGTGGTCAAAAATTTCTGATTGATGATCTTGTGAGAATGTTGTCAGCTGGATTAATTTATCCCAGCCGGTGAAATAAAAAGCAATCAATAACAAAAGGTAAAATAAATGGCTAGTAATAGGTGTATCTGATTGTTTAAATGAAGCATACCATATGCATTATTATGGCTAATAGCATGTGAAATGCACTTCAGATATGACATTGCTGCTAGTTTACTAAATTATAAAGCATATCAGAGTGAACAAGGCAACATTAGTGGACAACATTATTTAATCTAAGAAGCTCTTAAAAAAATAATTTGCGTTTATTACTTTGTGGTAATTGTGACTACAGATTCCTGGGTTTTAAGTTGTCTGTCTTTCTCATTCATCAGAGGACTTGTTAACCTGCTGCTGAATTCAGCTCTGTTCACCGCATAGTGGCAAAGCTAGAAAAATTCCTCTGTGTGACCTTTAGGCCGCTACTCTGAAGGCAGTCTGAAAGTCATAAGAATATCCAGTTCCTATTCTTATACAGGGCAGGAAATAGAATTTGCAAGATGCTTACTGTTCTTAAATTGTCTTCTCCTTCCCTGCCGACAATTGGTTTTATTAGTGTCCCATGCCTGCCTGGAATGCCAACCATTCTAACACTTTAAGCAGGAAATTAGATTCAGCTAAAACCTAATAAGACTTTTGGTAATATAAAGAGGAATGAGGACCTGCCTAGAGAATGCTTTTCAAACAGGGACTAGAGATTGAACTAAGTGTGAAGTTATTAGGTGTTCTTAATGAGCGATCAGTCAGTAGCAAATGTGACCTATGGTGAGGAACCAGCCGGATCCTACAGAAGGATTCCCAGTCTTTGAAAAACTGGGGCTACTAATCTATTCCAGAATTTTAATCTGTCCTTCAGTCAATCTGAGATTACTAGAAAATGTCAGTGGAAGAGAATGTCTTTCATCAGCTATAGTTGTACCAAACAGGGTATCTACTTGTTTTGGTCTCTCTTTGATGCTTCTTTCTCTGTTAGTTCATGATTGCTTATGATCCTTCTTTATTCCAATGGTTACTCTGGACCTACATGTGTCCACTTTACTGAGCTGCAGGAAACTGAGCTTCAGACTAGCTGGAACCTCTATCGCAAGAAATCAGTTTATTTCAAGTCTAGCCATTCTTGGTAACTTTTGTTCAGTTGTGGGATGAAGAACAGAATTTTTTGGGAGTTTGTGTCTGAGGAGAGACATTGCTGCTTCATCTCCCCTGTGAGAGCTGCTTCTAATAATGCCTGCAAACAGGCTTGCAGACATGAGCAGAGTGAAGACCACAGTTTGGAGAACAAACATGTTGGGAGAATAAACAGTCCTAAAACCAAGGAATTTTTGGGGTAGACTTTCTTTGATAAGAATTGTACTTCTTAAAGCAACTAACAGTCCTTAAAGTCCTGAAACTAACAGTGTTTTATTTGTGGTCTTTGTATATAATTTTCTAAGCTGCTACTTGTACTTGAGAATTATTAGATGCTAGAATTATGTATGCTAGAATTTCCTCTTTTAGTTCTTCTACATGGGTAACAATGTTTATCTTCACAAATCAGTGAAAATACTCTTGACATATAAAAAGGGATTTAACCTCTGCTGTTACTTTGCTACATTAATGCACATTGTTTGCATAGGATCAGTACCCGTGAGCTACAGGCATGGCCTACATTTTATGCGGACATAGAAAGAGTAAAGGAGACGTATATATCCTTTATGTTGGATAACATGAGGAGAGTCAGCAGATGGACAAAGGAAGATGAAGAAAGGGCAGGCTGTCAGTATCACAAATAGTGTTCGCAACCCACCACCTCGTCAGGTGGTTTAAGTATAATTTCTGAGAATGCTAGAACAAAAAGAAACTTTTCAAGGGGAAAATACAGGCTTTCAGGTATTTGCAGACAGCTCTTGCAAGCATGAAGTACAGGAAAAGGCTCTTCCATTTGAAATTATTCCATCTGAAAACGTAATGAGCAGGAGATGGGAGATGATGACTTTGGCTGCTCTTGAGTCAGCATCTTGTCAGTGAGTCAATTCATTAACTACTTCCAGTTGAGGGGAAAGGTCTTTCTGACTTTCATGTAAAGATGGCTGTTTGTCACATTGGCAGAGATCTGGATTGCAGCGGTTTTGCATTGAAGGTACTACCTTGAATTGCACAAAATTCATCTAGTCAAGAACAGGATGAGAAGAGAATTGGGCTGTTTCTTAGCACTGAGTGTGTAGATGAAAGTGAATTTAATGTAGAAACCTGACACACATAAGTAAATTCCTCTAACTTCATTTGAAGACCATATGGTTTTATATGAAGTAAATTCATCAACATTATGCCGTTAGTAGATTTGGAAGACAGGGTAGGTCTCAATATCATCAGTGTTTTAATTACTTCAGTAAGCATGATGCTTAGTGGCATTTCTGGTTGAAGTCCTAATTAGCCTTCTCTGTCTAATGAGCATGTGAAGGTTTGGCTTGTGACTTATTATCTTACTCATTATTAGGAATGATAGGACAACCGTATAAAGCCTTGAGTTTTACTCTGTGATATAATTATTTATGAAAAGGCCTTGCCCCAGAAATGGAAATAATGATAATTACATTTAATCTTTTCATGCTTTATGCATTTTTTTGCAATGAAACAGATGCCTATAGGACACTAATTACCGAGAGGGGAACTGCAATACACTACTAGACAGGGTTATTGAAAATATATGAACCTGAGGTTACATTTTGTTGTAACCTTGACACAGTAAATGTTTTCTGAATGGGTGTACTTGTCATGTGTTTGACTTCATCACAGGCGTATTTTACAAGCACGTTTATTGCTCAGTTTTAACAGCTTACAGAGATTGGCAAGACAGCTACATAAAGCTGCTGTTTAGTATATTTAATCAGGGTTATTGTGCTGTTTCTGCACTAATAACGGTGCAGAACCTGCTCAGTGCCAGGTATGCCTCACAGGTGTTTGTTCAAAGGCTAGCGCAGAGGTAATCATCAGATTTACACCAGTTACAGGAGTTGGCAGTATTCTCACACTTCCAGTGTACTGCTTGAATGTCTCCATTGGGTAATTGGCTGGATTCCCTGATCTGTTCTGTCACATGAAATCCTTAGAAGGTGTCAAATGGGAATTTTCTTTTGTAATTTTATCATCAGATGATTTATTTGTTGTTGAAATGGACTTGGGAGAAGTAAAACTGTTTAATGGGACATGACTGTCTTTTTTGAAAAAGACTGTGTATGGACAACTTTGTAGTTCCTTACAGTTTCGATAATACAGCACAGGTAGTATTTAATGATTTCTGTGTTCAGCTGCCACCCCATAATTTAATATCTTGCAATGTGACTATTATTTTGATTTTGCACTGCTTGCAAGACAAGGAGGTAACAAACAAATGGATGGAGAGCTGTTCCAATTTGATCTTAGGTAGCTCTGAGTGTTATTTTACTGATAAAAATAGTGCAGATGGATCACTTTGGTCACTGAGAGCATGTGAATAATAAAATGGAAAGGAGGAAGCCAAGAGTCCAAAACAATAATACGCAGATAAAGACATATTTGCTGTACGCCACTATTTTTGTTGTTGGCTTTTAGGTTTTCTAAGAAAGTACAGCAGAACTTAATGACGGGGGACACTCTCACAGTAACTCTGGTTCCTCCAAAAGAAAGGGAACTTAACAGCATAAGGCAAAATTGTCTCTCCAGGACTTTGAACCTCTCTTTTATGTGAAATGCATTTGGTGGTATTAAATCAAATGTCGTGTATATTGTACCACGATAATGTAATTTTAGCACAGATGTCATGAGGAATTACACCATTCCCCAACAGTGATGGTTTGATCACTCCCTCTAGGATAACCTTCTGTATCTTATTACTGATGCCTCATGCTCAGACAAACCACCTATCTCTCATTTTCTGGCAGTTACCCCAAGCTATCTATATAGCAAGCTCATACTTCTTGCCATGGTATTCTACAGTCTCTCATACGATGTCTTCCTTCAGTTGCTGAACTGTAGCACAGTGTGACTTTGGTCACTAGAGTTATAGTTTTCATTTTCAACAGTATTTAAAAAACCAATACAGAAAAAAGTTAATGGAAGAGATTATTAGGCTTTTTATTTCTCCATAAACCCAAGTCACAGTAAAAGGAATGCTCTAGATATAACATTTTTATCCTTATCCATTAATAATGTCAGTAGTAGTGTTTTAAATCCTGGTTTTATGAGTGGAATATCATGAAGGAGAATGACTTCTTAAGTAAAGAAATTACTTCACTATTTAAGGTATGACCTCCTCTTCCCTCACACTTCTCTTTTGCAGTTTGCTTTTGTTTATTGTTTTTTTTTCGTATGTTCTAAATGTACATAGCTTTGTTCAGCAATTCCTTATAGCAAAGCAGGGAAGGTGCTGAATGTGGGATACTTTCAGTCATGGAACAAAGCCCATTCATGACAAAATGGAGCCATGCCATGTAGTTCTGAGAGCTTAAATAGGCAATTGTAAATGTGGATATTGCTTGTTCAATATACTGATGGAAATGGAAACTTTTAATTTCTCATGTTTAGTTTTGCTACTAACTGGACATCTCTGGGTTTGTTAGTATCAATAAAGTAGAAGATGTTATGGAAAAGGAAATAAGATTTCTTTTAAGCCTTAGCTATTTTATAGTATTTGCACTGTTAATTTGTGGCTTTATATCTGAAGGTGTGTAAGACTGAATCAAATATTTATCAGTATGCTCACAGCTCAGGTTGGATCCTCAGGTGGGAGTAGGCTGTTTAGAACTACCTTAATTGTAGGAAAAAAAAGAGGTCACGTAGATGTCCTAGAAACAAACATCATTCCTGTATGACATTAAGGATTGTGTGGAACTCAACTCGTCTTATTTCATGTGTGTTTTAGGGGATTACACTGGTTAGTAGTGTCTGCTGAAATATGTCACTGAAATATATGCTGTGGAATATTCTGCTTAAGCAGTGCATGAATTTGCAGGAGATTCCTCAAATGTAACTATGTAGTTTTCCACTTTTAACTATGTGAACTGAATAAAAATAATTATGTATTGTATTTTGACAACCCTATGTGAATTGTTGCAGATGATAAAACACCTTTTATTTGTAAGATAGTTACAAAAGTTAGTTTTTTGAAAACTAGATATGATCTTTGTATTCTTGTATTAGAAGCTGATAAAGGAGACTAACAGGAGCAACGCAGCTTATGAGGCAAATTTTTATCCCTTAGGATGAATTGAGATCAGTACGAGTTCCAAAATTATGAGGCAGGAAGAGAGGAGAGAGGAAAAGCAAGCAAACTGAAGGTGATAACAAAGGCATTTTTGCATTTAAAATCTGAACTAAAACTATGTTATGTAATACTTTTTTCCCCCCTTAGCTTTTCCTGTAATAAATACAACCCGGAAACTGATAATTTTGGGTTTTGTATAAAGCAAATGAAGTGAACAGCTGTGATGCAACATGTTACAAAGGATGAATATCACTTCTGTTTATCCACAGCTTTGGTGAGATAATACCTCTGAGTTTAAAATACAAAGTATCTGTGATTTATTAGTTATGTAATTAATTTCAGTGTTTGCAGCTTATGGCACAGGAGAACATCAGGATCACAAAATATTTCAAGTAGTTTACATGTATTTTTATTTGTGCAATAATATATAGCATTCAGCTGGATATATATCTTTCCATTACAATGGCATTACTGAAGAGGTGGAAGATAAGTGTTGGTAGTCTAGTTTTACTTGGCAAAGGTAAAATGGGAGTGATAAGTTGTCCCATAGAAAGGATGAAACTATTGTATGCGTTTCACATTTTCTTTTTCTGAAGTAAGTATTGATCCTGTTATGAATGTTATGTCACAATTAGTACCCGGCTCTAGCAGTTTTCTTTGGAGTTTGTTAAAATTATAGTTTTACAAAGGCAATAGTTTTAAGAAGGAACAGCTGTAACAAGGACTTTGTTTCTAATATTCACTTTATTAGAAATGTGAATGCTTTTTGAGTCTCGTATTTTCTGATAATCTGGTGTAAAATTCTGAGGAAGGTGTTTAAGCCATAGTATTGTAAATCTAGAAATATAATCTTGGTTTTAAAATAGAATATGTTACAGAATGTGATATAGAATCATGGAATTATTGAATAGTTTGGGTTGGAAGGCACCTTAAAGATCATCCAGTTACAATCCCTCTGCTGTGGGCAGGGACACATCCCACTGGAACAGGCTGCCCAAGGTCCATCCAACCTGGTCTTGAACACTTCCAGGGATGGGGCAGCCACAGCTTCTCTGGCCAACCTGTGCCAGGCCCTCACTGCTCTCATGATGAAGAAATTCTTACTTATGTCTAGTTTTCTTTCACTGCAACAACTGAAAAGTAGATGTGGATTTTGGGCTGGATAGTTCTAATTATTAAGTATAGATATTTGAAGCACAGTCCCCCTCTCTGTTCATATTTTATAGATTTCTTTTGAATAAGAGGTATCAGATCATCAGTGAATCCAAGAATAATCTATATTAAGGCTGAGTCAGTGATCAAAGCCGTAGTGGTTTGACTTAAGTTTTACTTGCTATGATTTAACCACCACACTGGTGGACTTCTCAGCATACACCAAATCTCCACTGTGGGTAGGATCAGGATCAAAATCTTTCTGGGCTTGTTGCATTTTCTTCGATATTACACATCTCTGTCAGTTTCCACTCATCGTACCTATAGTGCTAGTTGCATATCACATGCAGAACAGCGTTAAGTTGTGTGTTCTACAGATGTCATATGAAAAGTAGCTTCTTCTGGAAACCAGAAAAATCACAAGAATGTTATGGTGATACAGCAGGGGATGGAGACAAATATTGCTATGCTTAGAGCAGTTGTATAGCAGGCATAGTTTAAAGATGGAACAGAAAAAAAGTCACAAACAGATTAGTGGTACCTTTTTTATAAAAGGTCAAGGCAAAAAATCTCAACCAGAATATATAAAAAGGGCAGTCTTGTAGGAAGCTGATTGCTGTTAACTGAGAGTTACATGTGAAAGTATATAATTATTATTTTGCATAATTTTGCCTGAATAACTTTACTAACATTCCCAACCAAAAGAGCTCCAGGCAATCAAAACCCACCACATTTAATCTTCCTTAAAATAACAATTGATCTCATAGATATCTTTAAGTGGGGGAAGAAACAGGAAGGAAATGTCCATGTGGATGAGGTATTTTGGTATGATTGTTTTATTACATGCCAAAACCAGACTTCAGGTTTCTGATATATATATTTTTCAAACCAAACTAAAAACCAAAAAAACTTTCCTTTCATAAATCTTTATGACTGGTTGCCCAGAATTTTATGTCTCGTAACCTCTTTCAGAAAGCTCTCTGGTCTCCCACTCATTCCCTAACTATCTTTTTTTTCCTCCTTTTGGCTGGCAAACAGCAGCAAATGCCATGGTAGCTTTGGAGCTGCCCATGGTTGACTGCTCCTCTGATTAATGCCCCTTAGCTGATGAGTGAAATGAAGAGAACAGCTAAAATTTTAATTCCTCCTGCTTTCCTCTGTCATGACACTAATTGGTTGCAGTTCTCTGTTCAGTCATTAGAGTTCACAAAGTTGAATGTTAAGTTTGCAAAACCTTGACTTCATCAAATTTGTTTGAAATGGTCCAGTGAATTGAAAAGCTATTGCAGGGAGAATGGAAGACTGACAAATGATGATGGACAAACAAGGAGCGTGATGTCTGTTTTGCTTTTCTTAGGAAAATAGGAGAAAGTAAAGATATAAGTAGTACTTTCCTGTCTGTTACGTAATCTGTGAAATAGCATAGCTGTAATGGAAATAATGACCTTAAAATGGAATGTTGGTTTGAAGCACTCAAATTCTTTTCTCTAACTACATAGTTTTAACTTGTTCTTTTGAGCCACTGTGCATCCTAATTACACCAGAGAATTAGCTTAGAAGAATGGTTTTGAGCAATATAGAAGTCAAAAATTTCAAATTTATCTGACTGCTATATTTCTGTGCTTTAAATGACCATTTTAAAGAACGTAATCTACCTGGACCTCTCCTGCTGTATATATTGAAGCTGCATGGAAGTTGCTTGCAAAACCCTGGAGATATGCAACTGTTACAAGTTATACGCAAATATCTTGCGCATGAAATCACTCTCATTGCATAGAAAATGATTCAAGTTTTCAGACCATATCTAAGCTGGGATCTTGAGAAGTCATATCTGACCAATAAACTCTTTGCATCCAACTGGAAAATATAATCAAAATCTAGTGCATGAGAAAGGTACTTGGCACTCCTAATGTATGAGATCCTGACATGAAAGTTATTTTTAAAATAATAGCTGTTAACTTTGGTGACAAGTGGAGGTTAAAGTCACGTATCACTAGTGTTTGGATGAAATAGTATAGACTGGTGGTTGGATTCTACAGCTGAAAATAGTAATCTCCCATGAATTTCCTAATGGGTAAATACTGGGAATTCTGAGACAAATATTTGCTAAGTTTCTGACGTTCCTGGGTTAGAGGTAAGGATGAAGTATGCTGAAATCAGTGGGCTTACACCAGGAGCAAGTGGGAGCGAATTGGGTTTGTTGTTTTCTGTATTTAAGTTGTTCCACAGCTTTTAAGTACCAGACACTCCCTGCATGAAGTGCAGCTACACGTCATGGAAACATTATGGGACCTCTTTTGCTATCATGTTCTTTTAAAAAGTCCTACATATGAAAAAACCCCCATATTTCATGAAGTAGGAGCTTACAGTATAAAGATCTCAAAGAGTTTTCAGATTATGAAAGCCCCAAAACAACATGCAGTGTGCAAGATCCCAAGTATTCATACAGTAAATATACTAAGTTGAGTGCCTTCCTTTGCTGTTAATAAACTTGAGCAGGGGCTAGAACCAGATGACCGCCAATGGTCCAGTCAGTTCTAAGTTATGTAGTGGTTCTGAATTTAAACTTTTAACGAAACCTAATCTCTGTTATAGCTGTGTTTATTAATAGAAGCAAAAATGTCCTACACTGAAAGAGAGGATAGTGGCACTTGAAATGATGAAATGAAGGATATTTCAAAGTATCCTACATCTTGGAAGTCATTAGGAAAAATTATGATCAAGGCAGTTGGCAGTTGGAACTGCCTAAGAGAAAGAGGAGAAGCTGACCTGGCAATAGCTGCAAAGAGCCATATAGTGGCTAAAGTGGTTGTTGTAACATTGCAAAATGTAGACAGCTGTACAGATAGAAACTTTCTTGTACGACCATGGAGTAGTGTAAGTCAGAATAAGCCAATGTAGCAGAAGAGTGTCTGTCACACATGACCGAGTGATGCAGTGTGAGGATTTAAGAGTACCAGTTCTGGTTTTTTGTCGCAAATGCCAAAGGCATTACACTTTCAAGTCATGAAACTTTCAAAGGTCAAATATCTGCAAAAAACAAAGCACGTATCATTGGTTAAATTGCTGCAGTGAGCACAGATTAATACTGTCAGTAAATCTGAAGTGATGATAATTGGAGTACTGAAGACTGTTTACTTTAATATTCACTCTGCCAAACACCAAAGCACTTGATTTACATCCTCTGCATATAGAGCACTTTATAAAGTACGTAAAGAAGAACATATAAATTTTGCAGTTTGGGAGTATGAAAGTTAGGAAGGCTGAAGACTACAGAAAATGTTTTTTAGGTGTTTTCAGGCAGCTGTTAGTGACAAAATATAGGTGATGTTCAACTCCAGATGCAGTGCTGGAAGGAGGTTGGTGAATATACTACCAGGGAATATTGATGCAAGGACAGCTAAAGTGTCACTGGGAACTTTCAAACTGTGGAAGTCCTAAAACTGATTTGACTTTGTAAGAAAACAACTTCACACAGCAGGGGTCGTGGACCCAGGATATAGGAAAGAAGACCACTGGGCTGAGGTTTATAATCAGTTGTCAACCCAGTATAAATATATTTAGCATTTCAGTATGAGTATATTCAGCACTTCTGTGGCTAGACAGATACTAAATGAATCGCTGACTTAGTATTTAAGTATTAAGTAGTAACTGAACTGCTGATTTATTGTTACTGTATTTAGTGAATTGCTGATTTACCATTTAGAAAGCCGTAGGATAAACAATACAATACTGTTGCAGTTAAGGCAGAGTGCAGGTGAAGTGACTGATTCTCTCTGGGTGAGTTTTAGGAGGTGACTTCCCAGTAGCGTAGCTGCAGGACAAGGGCAGTGTGACTAACTATCTTTGGGTTGATTTGAAGTGACTCTCAATGGGGATGAAGAACAGTCTGTCAGTGCAGAATTGAAAGTACGAAAGGGCAGAGGTCATAGGAAGCCAAAGATACATGAAGGTAACTTTAAGAAGTGTGAGCTGCAAAAGGTGCTGCAGGGCTGATGATCTTGGAATTTGAGAATCAACTTCTGTGGAGGTGAACATCATTTTGTGGGCCACATAGGCATACCAGACAAAACAGTGCTGAACCCCTGTGCTGCGAGAGTGGAGCGCATAGACCAGCAGAGGAGTCTCAAACATTTGTGAACTGGGAGAAGTCAAGGATTTGGGAGCTTTTGTCATGGTTATAAAGCTATTTCTGTAATAGTCATTGTACCTGTATGCTACTAAGTTTACCTTAATAATACTCAACTCAGTGTAAACAAACCTAACTCACAAAATTATATGCTTCTGCTAGAACTGAGTTATCACAGTTGTATGTTATAAGGTATGGAGTATAAGCTATGGAAGGTCTGCTACACCCGTAACTTGAGCAGTTGCAGCATCTCTCCTTACAGCGTAGTGCTGCTGACATTTTTGCTTTCCCACTTAAATCATAGAAATTGATTAGGATGGATTCAGAAGCAATTAGAAGTCAGAAGAAGAGCTGACTAGGACTGAAAGATTTAATGAACTGAATTCATTTTTATTTCCAAGCAAAAATGATTTTTTGTTAATGATAACACACACTAGCGGAATAATATTCTAGTAGTTGATGGCTTTTCAGTCTAGTAGAAAAAGCAGGTATTAAATGTTCTGACAGTCATAATATGGTAACAGGTGTAGTTGGAATGCAACCCAGGACCTCATTCATAGTTTTGTCACCAGGTAACTTAGCCCTGGGAACCATCCACCTAAGGATGTGGTGAAAAATTTGTTATTAGCCAAACACAGTAAAAATTGTAATTTAATCTAATCTAGAAAAATATTGAGGTCACGTTCATTCAAAAGGTCAGTAAAGATAATTTCAAAGTAAAAAGCAGTAATGTAATGTATAGTGCTTATTGCTTAAGCAGAGTAGCATTGCATAGGTTTTAGTTTTCCCTGGAGTCAGTTCAGTTAATCATTATTGTTGCTAAATCTGACATATTTGCTGCATTGATGTAGAAAATGGAAAGATTTGGTACTACAGCGATGAACAATCTAGTTGTCAAGATTTTTTTCTTCTTTGACAGGTGGTAGGTGTTTATACTTCATTGTATTTGCTTTTTGGGCTGCATTTGCCAGATTCCTACTCAATTAAAGAAAAGATGCTTCTGTCCACTGTTTTCTAATGTCACTAAATATTGTAGGGAAGATGGACAAACTCTGTACCGAGATGAGAACATCAGATGAGATGCTGCTTTGTGCTTTCCAAAAAGGACAATTCTTGCTTCTAATTTTATCTTTGTCTAGACTGTGCTTCCAATGGCAACAGATTAGCATCAAAACACTTTTCAGCACGAACTGGGAAGAAATTATTTTCAGGAATGGAGTTATCAGACAGTGCCTCAAAGAGACAAGGAGAGGTCTGGCACATAGGTTTTTTGAGTAGTCATTTAAATTTCCAGTTATGAGTTTATTGTCTGAGAAAGAGCAAGATGTCCCAGGTTGTGAAAATTCAGAATTTTTAAATAGTGTGTTTGCCATTTTTATTCTTATAACGGTTTAATTAATTTCTGTTATGTTTGTTATTTGTTTCCCTTTTTTAAATTTGGTTTCAGAGTGTGAAGCTGTATTTTTGCTGATATAATATAATAATTATTTGACATGTACAATATGGACAAATAAGCAGTTCAAGAGTACAGCTATAAGTGACTTCTAGAGCAATAGAGGAAATGAAACATTACTCTGGTACATAAAAATCAGGAGGTGTCACTGTAATTAAACTTCCTTTTGAAACAGGTTTGACCCGCTGATGCAATGAGACAAAAATCGAACATCCAGCATGAAAGACTGTATGCCCTTTGCATATTGTAAAAAGGTTTTCTCCCTCATTTTTCCTACTACATTAAAGAAGTAAAAACAAAATGAACAGTTCTAGACATGCAATATGAATCTGATAAATTTTCCCTTATCTTCATATGCACTTTAACTCCAGTTGTGTGTGCTGTTGCAGATTGCCTCCTTACTTTAGGTGATATTTTTTTCCAAAAGTGTTATAGCTAATCCTTGTTTATCAAAAGAAAATGTCTTCAACCACAACTCATTTAGGCTTTCATCCTTTGAGATACATCACCCATACTCCGAAATACACAAAATCAATATATAATATGTGAAAGATTTGCTTGTGGTAAAAGGTCAAGAAAAAGAATTTTTCTCCTGGCTATTGACACAAACACTTGGAGATGAAATATTTTTCAAGGCATTTTGTGTCACACTTGAAGTCACATTGTTTGCTGTAATAATCAATAAAGACCACGATGATGATAATTTTATTCTGGTCATATATTACTGACAAATCTTCCTTGGCTGCTGCTGGGTTGGTTACCTGTGGTTACCAAACAGAATGTAACTGCAAGCATTTTCTATTTCAATCTGCAATTAAAATATTGAAAACATTTTTCGTCTGAAGTAGAAAGATACAATGCATTTTTTTCCAACTGATAAGACTCAGTGCAGAAATATGTAAGTTACAAATTTTGCTTTAAGCAAAAGATAATCTCATAGGTATTTTTTTTCAAGTTCTTTTTTTCTACCTGTGAGAAAGCCTATGTCAAGCATCCACTGTGCCTGAGAAACTTTGGTTCTCAGAAGTATGCAGTGAGATTTGAGATACATACTAATTGTGGAATAAATCATAAGAAAGGTCATTGAAGTGTAGACAACACCAATCAGGTTCAAAATGGACTGAGGGTCCTAAGCAGTGCTGTAAGGTGAGTGTAGTGGCAATTTTTTCACATTTGTGGAGAGAGGGAGGAATTCTGCAGAAAGCTTTGCTCTGTTCTAGAGAAAAAGGTCTCAAAAAAAAAAATCTTCCTAAAACCTTATGGTTTTTAGTTTTCATTACTTTAGTTCATTCTTAGACTTGCACACATTTTGCATGATGGGAATCCAAGTTCATTTAACTTGTATGATTCCTTTTTTTTTTTTAAAGAAAGGAAAAAACCACTCTGGAAGTTTTATAGTGCTCAAAGTTGCAGCGTTTAATACGACACAGTCTGGTATTGGCTATTAAAGCCATAATAATGCACCTGTTGGTTCCACAAGTATGAAAAAGTACATGTATTAGGAATTGACTTGATGTTGTTTCTTTATTGAAGAATGTGTAATACATAATTATCAATGAATAATCTACTGAGAAAGTCTGTATTTTTTCTTTGCAATATCCAGTTTTTATAGTAATTTAATTAAGTCTCTTATATTAAGATGTCATCTCCATAAAACAATTGATCTTTACGAATCATTCAAGGCATTTGTCATAGAGTCATAGAAGAGTTGCATTGGAAAGGACCATTAAAGGTCATTTCTAAACCAAAAGAAACTAAGGAAGGATATTAAATCATGCAGAAAATGCTACTTGAATTATTTTTATCTGAAACAAAAAGCATCACAATTACTTTACACAGATGTTTTGATACCTGTGTTGTACAAATGGAACTTGTTTTGTTTTGCTTCATTTTGTAGAGTTTTTTGAAAACAAAGTTGAAAACTAATCTCATGGTATGAACTGCAAGTCATTAAGGATGGAAATGAACTTTGGAAACCCACTTAGAATGTCTTGTTCTGAGAGGGTAAGAATTTAAGTGATTTTTTTAAATTTTTTTTTTCTGCTTAGCTGATGCTGAAGCATAAAGGTCCTAACCACTGTGTAGGAGAAGGGTGTTATACTCTCACTTAATGATGATTTACATACTGTGAATTGACTCATAGCTATGGAGCATTTGGTCTTCATTCAACCAGCAGTAGTTCACACTTTGAACTCCAGGTACGTGCAGAAATACAGGCAATGTACACAGCTGTAATTTAGTGATTTTGTTTGTGCTTATAGATTAAGCTGAGAGGAAAAATCTCTGTTTTTACCATGGGGCAGAAGTGGGACATGATCCTACAGCAGTGCAGTTTTACAGAGGACACTGCATTTGCTGAAACATCTGGCAGTTTTTTAAACTGTTACATAGATCATATAATGTAAATTATAGTTTTATATACATCATCTTGTTTGCCTGCAGCCCGTTAATAGGGAAACCATTAAAATACTTCTACCCTTAACCAGATTAAACTTTTCCTGACAAATTTATTGGAAAAGTCAAGGTATGACCACATCACAGTTATCCTAATACATCACTGTCTTTTGAATATAGAAATTGATTTTGAGAGAAAATGGGAGCCAGGTTGCTGGAAGAGAGGGTTTTCTGAAATATTATAAGCATAAGGTAACTTTACAATAAGTCCGTTTTCTGTTGTTAGTGTTTCCTTAACAGCATCAGAAATATGTATTTGAAACTAGACATTATTAAATTAGAATTATTTTAATTTATTAAAAATGAAAGGAATGTGGTATTATGTCACATTAGGTTGCAGTAAATCTATTGCATCATAGTTTTATATGTCATTTTCAAAATACTACTCTAAGTTACTTCACAATGATTAATTTTTGCCATTATTATGTATGAAGTCAGACATAGCTTCAACCCTCCCATTTTTCTTACCTTATGCATTATTCACATAAACAGAGATCAGTTCTGTGAGTCTTTGTTTTTACATGGACCTGTGAATAGATATGTTGAAAGACAGACAATTACACAATAAGAACACCATCAAGATCTCAAACAATATCACATGACAAAAATATTTCCTTTTCAACTTTAATAAACAACAATTTGGAGCCGTCTCTACACACAAGTACTGCATCAGGCCCATGAACTAGGTATATATTGAAATGGAAAAATATATCCATTTAGATGTAGGAAAGGCTCTAATACAGAAACTCAGCAAATTGTACTTTCCAATAGCACAGTCAGTTCTGTTCTATACTGAATAACTATTTCTTTCACTGGATTTGGAGGTCTACTTCTGTGATGTGTACAAGCAATGTAAATGTGAAGTCCCAGTTGCGTGCAGAAGCGCAAAGATTAAATGCCCGGTGTCTGCAGACGGCTTACTTCAGCACAGATTAGACAGAGTATGGTAGGATGCAGACTCTCCAAGCAATGAAATAATAGGCCAAAATTTAGTCCTAACGCTGCTGGGAGACTGAATGCAGGGAGAATATTGTTCCTTATCTGTAGGCTGAGATTCAATCTCATCTAACTTCAGAGAGATATCTGCAGTACAGATATCTGCACCTTACTTAGCTAGATTTCCTTTGAACTTGCTGAAGAGAAATAGATGCTTCCAGGCTGTGATTCATCAGACCTATTTTGGTTTTGGGCTTTCTTTGTAGGAAAAGATTAGCTGACTCTATTGTAGCGTTCTGAGCTGGGTGAAATGACAGATTATTGTCCCCTAGAGAGTAAAGATATGTCAAGCTGTGTTCTTCTGGTGGAATTTTTTGATGAATAATTTGAGTTTAAGAGACCTGCTGCTCTCTTCCTTTTTGAACTAGAACTTTGAAAGTGGACTAACCATTTTAATCTGTAAGGGTAGGTCTTATGAATAACCCATATTTGAGAGTTAAAAATCTGTGCACATGAAATATTATAGCTTGCTATCACATTAAAACTTCTCTCCTTCACCATGAGACTATGAAACCCGGTAAAAGAGTAAGAACAGAAATTATGTGGACCCCAGCAGGTCAAAGGTATATTCCATACCATATGACACCATGCTCAGGAATAAAAGCCATGGAGGAGGGAGTTTAGGGATGTTAGCCATCTTTTGCTTGGAAACTGACTGGACATAGGTCTACCCATGGGAGGCAATGAGTCACTGCCTTTACTTCACTTGTTTTGTTTTGTTTTCTTTCTCTCTTCTTTAACTTCTCCTTCATTCATTACTTACATTTTATTTTGACCCACAAGTTCTTTTGATCTTATTCTTCCTTTCCTAATCCCTTGTCCCACTCAGGGAGGGGCCGGGCAAGCAGGTAGCTGTTACAGTGCTTTGGCTGCCTACCAGTTAACTCATTTCACTCTCAAAAGTTTGCATTTTGACAAAGCTATTTCATTTTTCAGCTACTGAGAGTGAAAGCTGTCATTCAAATACATATGTGTGTGCATAGTTGTGTAAGGTGACATTATTAGTGTGTTACATCATGTTCAGATTATTTTTTGTTTTACTGATCATTGGACAGTCATAATTTTGCATCTGAATTCCTTAAAGCTAGGTGGATAGCATGTTTATGAACACATGGGAACACATAGTATCTTCATTTATTTTTATTCAGTGTATTTGGACATGACTTCAGTATATAACCAGTTTATTGATGCTCAAATCTAAATTGATTTACCTTATGATTCCTATGAACTTCTGCATGATTCTTACTGAATTCAGTGAACACTGTTTTTCTCTGATAGCTTGTGTAGTAAAAAGTTATCAAGAACAATGTCTTGGTTTCAGCTCAGTGCATCACTAGCTATTTTTTAAGATAATAGGCTAGTATTCCCTAGAGGAATACCTGTGAACTTTTTGTGAGCCTAAATACATTATATCAAATGAAATCAAAAGACAGATGGGTCCTGAAATTTGGTCTGAAATGTTTGGCCCTGCTGTGGCCCTGGGAGCTCGTGCGTGCTGGCACAGCACTATAGCTTCCCACCAGGTTTGTGGCTCTGTGCACTGGATACATAGACTGAAGGGAAGCTGATGCAGAAGGAGCATCAGGGGGTGTCTGTGTGTCTGGTCACAGCTGCAGACTGCTGCATGCCCTCCTCCAAATCCAAGCCTGCATCCTGGGAGAAGGGAGCACTGCTCCATGCAGCTGCACAGCAGTGTTTTTCCTACTAAGTCTGTGTCCATTTCTGCAGTGGAGAGGCCACTAAAATTTTTCAGAAGGCATATCTGAATCCCCATGTCTGCTATTGCAAACATCAGACCTTCTCTTTATTTTTGTTCATCCTCAAATTTCTCCTCCACTTTTTTTTTAAATTTCATATATATAATATGCTTTTTTGTTTCTCTTTATATATTTGTCTGTTTTGGCCAGGCTCAAGGCTAGAATTGAGTCTTACTTTTGTTTCTCTCCAGTATGTCACATAAATATATGCTATATAGATGAATATATACACCAATTCAATTGTATTTATCATACCTCTTTTCCTAATCAGGATAACACTCTGATCTCCCTAGAATTTTTCTATTTCTAAGCTGAATGTACTGGGAAAAAATGACAAAATGCCCGTGTTTATATTACAGTAATTTCTGATTATTACTAGAGGTGTGAGCACCAGAGAGATGTTTCCTGGTGAGCAGATATGAGAGCTGAGAGGAGTTTAATTAAGCAGCATTGAGAAACTGTAGAAGGAGAAAATATACCTTGTGACAAATAAAAAGGGAGTAAGATCAATTTGTTTGTACTGGTGATATCACCCACAGAGTATCACTACTGACAGGGAAACGGGCCATAGTTGTGCTGAGAAGATGCATAAGAGGAGAGACCAAGAACACATATGTAGTATAGAGAGGAATGTTCGCTTAAAACTGAGATGTTTCTGTGACCTTTAACAAAATTTCAAGACCGTTTGGGATTTTTGTTTTATTGACTGTGATTCTAAGTTGGTTAAAAAATCTGTAGGAGCAAAGAAACTCTGAGAGTCTCATGTCATGTTCATATGAAAATATATAGAATCATTAAAAAAAGGAGCAGTTGGGAAACTAAAATAGAGAAAAGGAATGATAGTGCACTAAACCAGGCCAGGTAACAAGGGAATGATTGTATCTTTATGAAGAGATGCAGCATGGTAATATTTGGCTGCTCAAGTATTTCTTTCATTAAGGACGTAGTTCTGATTATCAGTATTATTTATTGTAATAAAACATACTATGGATACATGCATCTAGTGAAAAATTGCAGGTGTTTTGCAGTTTCTGCCAGCTCTTTGGCAGATATTCTATTTACTTGCCAGCATTAATGTTAAACACGTGAAATACATTAAGCTGTTTATGAAAATAGTTTTAGTTAGGTAACTGAGTGGTTACAAAATTGACCAGAAAAGGCTTTTATGTGGGGAACTTACTGATCTAGTCCTCATTCCTTGTCCAATAGCTAAACATTCTGATTGTTAATAGGAGTCTCAGATGAAATATTTTGAAGAAGGAAAGGAAAAACCCCAAAACTTTTTCTGCAGTGAAACAAACAATTTCCTGACTGCCAGTAGGTGTCATTCTATCTCTATTTTAATGCCAGTTCCTGCTGTTCTCATGATATTTTTCCAATCGTACATTGCAGGTAGGAATGAGGGGAAACATTTATGTTTCACTTTCTTCTGATTAATGCACAAGTTTATGTCTTTCTTTTCATTAATGTAAGGTGTCAGAGTGTGAAATTGGAACTTTTTGATGCAACTGAGGCTGATAAGCTATTGTCTTTCAGCCACTCATCCATTAATGCTGTTTTATTTATTAGTTTGTATGATGAATTTGTATGCTTTGCACTATGCTTGGTTTTCCTTTCTTTTATTTCTTTACTCCTTTTTCTTTTCTGAGCAGGTTTGCTTGATTCTGTACCTGTATTTCTTTTCCTGTCACTTCTCAAGATATCAAGGCCACGTACAAGAAAGGGGTTGTAACCCTGGGGAGACACATGGTCTGCTGCCCAGAGTCACACAAGAGAATGATCTGATGCCTCATGGAAAGAGAGGTTTGATATTTTTTTTCTAAATAACCATATTATTAACTAGAATCCAAACACAAAGCTCTCCTGACAGATGTAGGAAATGCAAAAATTTAATTGACAATACGGATTTTGCCTTCTTGCTAAGCTAGCCAATTTGAAATTAGCTTTTTCATTTCTGTCTGCAAATAGAGAGTAAACGTCTTGAGGGATAGTGTGGGCAGAGGAGCAGAACGTTCAGGCTATGAGGAGACTGAACTGCACTACCTTTTTAATGCTCACAACAGCATGTTTCTAGTGCAAGCAGGAGGAAACCAGACAAGCAATTAATTCCATAGCTGGAGTGGTTCAGGTGCCAGGACTATCAGGCTGATGGTTTTAAAACCCTGAACTATTGGTTTTGCTTCTCACAGAATATCTAGGTTGGAAAAGGCCTCCAGGATCATTGAGTCCAATCATTCCTGTCAACCATTATACCTTGCCCCTCAGCACCTCATCCAGTTGCCTTTTAAACATCTCCAGGGAAGGTGGCTCAGTCACCTCCCTGGGCAGCCTGTTCCAGTGCCCAATGACCCCTTCTGTGAAAAATTGTTTCCCAATGTCCAGCCTGATCCTCCCCTGGCGGAGCTTGAGGCCATTCCCCCTCGTCCTNCACTGCTGGCTCATGTTCAGTCAGCTGTCGACCAACACCCCCAGGTCCTTTTCCTCCTGGCAAAGCCATCATTTTTTTTGGTTGCCATCGTTTCACCTGATCCTGTTCTGTCACATGAGGACCCAGTGTGTTTTGTTAGCCGTTGAGTTAGTGCACTTCAAAGTTCATTAATCATTCTTCAGTACAGAACTTGTGATCTGTGGTCCTAGTGGAGCAGTGAATCTAGCCCTTACTGTGTCAGAACTGAAATACCTGATTTTCTGTAGAATTAATAGCAAACATGTGAACAGATGAAAGACAGGCCTAATGGATGAATTTTAAGATGGGAGACTCTTAATCGGCTTTATAAAACTAAGGTTTTAAATAAGGGTGGAAATATATCGAAACTAAAAAATCATCACAAAGATAAGTTACTTAAAGCTTTTTGTCTCACCCTTTTCTCAAAGGGCTTACAATATATTATACATTACCTTTGAAACCTAAAATGTTAGTCTAAATTGCACTCTTAGTATCTTGGCTTGCGTCTCATCAGTGCTATTGCATTTTATCTCCTGACAGTCATTGAAGCATAACGAGGTGGGTGGTGGTGGCAGGAATTAATCTTCTGTGTGCTCAGAAGGAATCCAGTGCTCTCTGTGTGTTGTGGGTAATATATGCAGGGTGTGACAGTTACACGCTGCTGGTCTGGGTTTGACTCTTGCTGTTGCACTTAGGGCTCTATGACAACCCAGGCAATTTTCCTGCGTGCATTAGTGCCACACTAATACCACACCAGAACCATACCCTTACTAGAATGAATGTGATACAACAGAGTTGCATTTCTTCTGGAGCTTGGAGTTGTGATCTTAAGTGATTTTTCATCATTGTGAACTATCATCTCAAGCAAATCAGGGATTAAAGATAATATGAATAGGGACACAGGATCCATTAAATGACAAGTGTTCATGCTACTGTGCAACTTATTAGTATATTAATTATATTAATGCTAAAAAATCACTTTGAAATGCTACTGCAGTGGCAGAAGGAGAAAAAGTAATAAATCCCTGTTCAGCAAGTGACAAAAAAACCCAAGGAAAAGTGTGACTGATAATGATAGTGACCAGCAAAATGTCTGTCTAGTGAAGAATCTCACAGTGTTGGTACTGTTTGCATAGCTGAGAAAATCAGTTATATAAGCAAGCAAAGCAAACACTAGTGACTTCTGCCTAAAGAGGAACAAACAAATAAAGGAGCTAAATGTGATAGCGAAGTTAAAATGAACTGAAGAAAATAAGGGTACTATGAATAGAAGGAAACAAGTGCTAGTCAGTTTAAATCTATCTTGTGCAGCTACAAGGAAGAACATGGAAACAAATAACTCACAATCTGACAAGGAAATAAGAAAAAGGCTCAGAAAATAGGGGTTGTGCCAAAGGTTCTAAAGGACCAAATATGTTAGAACTCAGTTGGTTGGACAGAGGGCAAAGCTTTTGTTGTTTTATGGTACACATCTGTATACCTTTTACTGAATTCTGTGCATCTTTACCCACAGCACCAAAAATAATGAAATTGCACTTTAC
The DNA here is from genome assembly GCA_013389865.1 of Piaya cayana. Lineage (NCBI taxonomy): Eukaryota > Metazoa > Chordata > Aves > Cuculiformes > Coccyzidae > Piaya > Piaya cayana. Next base: position 129,499 of record WAAB01023394.1, on the reverse strand, counting down.
CTTTTAAGCTGTGACTCACTCCACTGAAGGGTCATTGCCCAGCCAGTCAAGGTATGCCTGGCAGACAGAGGATACCAAAAGGGAATAGAAATTTACATCATGTCTGTGTCGTGAGAAAGGAAAATTTAAAGATCCTGGCTTCGCAGGGGGATGCTAATAGGGATCCTTTCAATCTGTTCTAAAAGAACATTATTCAGAATTTATACTTGGATGTGATCTGTGACTGACAAAATCTTTAGTACTGAGTATGTCGACTCATCAGCAGGAGTATGCTGTATCCCATTGCTGCAGGGATTTAAGAAAAGGCTGAAAGGAGAAAAGGTTGAGAAAAGCAAGGCAAGGTCTACAAGGTGCAAAGCAAAGAAGGGGAGCCTCTTATAATTTCTTAATTCCTCGTCTTTTTTCATCCACGTAAATTATGCCATGCAACATTGAATTTGTGTGTAAATTCAGGTGTAAGGGAAGATATGCAGGTGTTTTTGCTTGCTTTAATCCGTCACTTAACTTGTTTAAAAGCAGGATAAATTGGATTTACAAACTGGCACAGTCTGACTATGATGGTATTGGAGTGTTTTTCAGTGAAAAAATACAAGAACTAGGTGCTTAGAGAGAGGATGACTCTTCAGCTGCTTTTTCACAAAACTGTGAATCTGGCAGCTCAGCAGGCCCCTTCCTTTTCACGTTGCACCTCCTGCATTTCCCTGTTACTGTAAGGACCATCAGGACAACTATGTTAAAGGTGCATCCGCTCCACATACCCATAGATCTGCACAGTCTGAAATGCTTAAAAGGGAAGACCTGCAGCTGGCCTCTTCAGAAAGCTGTTTTTCTGCAGAATCTGCATTATAGGGGTTCCTCTTACTTCTGAGGAGGGGCATATTTAAGGAGGAAACATATGTGGTCAACTGTGGGCACTGTGGTGACAAAGTAGGTTGCCAGAAGGGACAGATTCCTCATTCCGCTTTACTCAATGAAAACCAAAACCAGGCACTACATCTTAACTACCACTGGTTTTGTTTATGTGTTTCTTTGGTCTCTTCATTCAAAGATTATGGTTTTGGAATAAGTGGTCTTCCCTGATAACAATACTTGTCTAGCAATACAGTGGTGCCTAGCTTCATATGGTCTTATGTAACTCTTTACCAAATGCCCATGACTAAAAAGGGGGGCTACTCATATTTAAATGCTTTACTATTTATTTTGTTAATATTTATTAACAAACAAGGAAATTTTGTATGTTTTTTCTGTGTTGGCTTTTAGCTTTTTATGATGCATTAGAACTATAAATTCAATAGGCAAAAAGAACATGATTCCTGGGGTAAGTAACTTGCTATTTGTTTATTTAGCATTTAAATGTTGTGAAATAATTAACTTTCAAATACTGAAATTGCTGTATTTCATTTATTGGAAAAATAGAAAGAATAAGCAGTTCAGGCTCTGATTTTTTTAGTTTCTTAAGTAATCTTAAAGCTGACTGGTAATTCATTGGTTATATTTTGCAGGATTTATACCAAAAATATCAGTTGCAATAAACAGGTTTTGTGCTGCCTGTTACCTTTCTAAGGAGAAATACCGTAGCCTTCCAGGTTTCTTTCATATTTTAGCTATGTTTTTTGCTATGTATAGGTAATGTGAAGAAATGACACCACTTACATGCTCAATTAAAATAAAAGTGGAAAAAAAAGCCCATTTAAAAATAGCTGTCTTCTAGTCTTAGTCACAGGCTAATTGTGAGTACAAGAACATTCTGTACACAATGAGATACCTGTAAAGGACCAGTAGCTTTTTAAAATGACTCTGCTTGGAATAAGCAAAAGAAAGGTCACACTCGAGATAATAAATATTCATGTAATTAGGTTATGTGCAGCTACACAGAATACAATAGCACCAATCACCATAATGATTGGAGTGTTTTCATCAAATTCAGTGACGAATGAGAGATGAAGAATATTGCCAAGTGGAATATGTTCTTTGAATATCCCATGGTAGCTCTTAAGAGCATCTGTTGCGATCATTTAAATGTGCTTGCCAAACCGTTGCTTTCCTCTTGCCTATTGTATAATGCAGCACTCCTTGGCAAAGCATAGCTAAAGTTGCTCCCATTCAGCTGCTTTTGACACCCTTTTGGTATTAGAAAAGATATTTGTACCTGGAATAATACAATAGAGAACTAGACTGCTATTTCATTATAGGAACAAGTCAGATAGAAGAATTGTATTTTCCTGAAGAGAAGGACTTGGGGGTCCTAGCGGTTGAGAAATTCAGCATGAGCTGGCACGTGCAGCCCAGAAAGTCAACCGTATCCTGGACTGCATCAGAAAAGTGTGGCCACCAGGTAGAGGGAGGTGATGCTCTCCCTCTGCTCCGCTCTTGTGAGACTTCATGTGGAGCACAGCATACAGTTATTGGCACAGGAAGGACATGGATCTGCTAGAGTGAGTACAGAGGAGGGTCAGAAGGGTTTAGTATCTTCCTTATGAGGACTGGCAGAAAGAGTTTGGAATTGTTTAGCTCAGAGAAAGAAGGCTCAGCGAAGTAGGCATAACATTCTAGTACTTGAAGGGGGCCTACAGGAAAGCTGGGGAGGGGCTCTATAAGGGAGTGCAGGTAGGACAAGGAGGAACAGTTTTAAGGTGAAAGAGAGGAGATTTGCACTAGACAGATAGTAAGAACTTTTTTACTGTGAGAGTGGTGAGGCACCGAAACAGGCTCCCCAGGGAAGTTGTGCATGTCACATTCCTGGTGGTGTTCAAAGCCAGGCTAGATGAGGCTTTGAGCAACCTGATCCAGTAAAAGCTGTCTCCTCCCATGGCAGGGACTTTGGAACTGGATGATTTTTGAAGTCCCTTCCAACCCAACCCATTCTACACTTCTGTGATACAATAGTCACACTTTTCTCCCCGTTCACACAGTGATGATGCTACCTCTATTCCTCCCCTTTCTTTTTTTTTGTCAAGTGTAAGGCATTAGTGCTAGTATCTTGCCTAAGTTCCATTTTAAATTGTTACTTTCTGCTTTTTAAATTTATTCTGAATTTTCAGCAGGATTCAGCACTAATCTTCATCTCTAGCCCTAGATTGTTGTATGGTGTGTAACTGTGCACAGCAACATCTGTCCAAAAGATCTCTTGATTAGTAGTGATGTTGGATTCTAATGCTTATGTTACAAAATACAACATTATTATTCACCACATGTATTCATTTATCTTACACTGCATTACAGTAGTTTAAGCTGCAAGCTTAGCTCTGCAAGCAGGATACCTTGCAGGGAGATGGACAGTCCTGCGGGTCTCTCCCGACACGTGCATTATCTGAGGGAAGAAGGTGATATTCAGCTCTTGGAGTGACAGGAGGTTTTGTTTTCAACAGCTAAGTTGCTTATCATCTTGCAATACGAAGTTGTAAGTATTTTGTAGCAGAAAATGTCCTGAACAAGGGGATTTGATGGACATGTTCAAACATGCCTAAAATACAGCAAATACAAGACACTTTGCATAAATATACAGCTGTTCCTTCTTGGAATTCAAAGAGGAGTGCTCTGTCCGAGGCAGTCTGCTACAAGTGAGCAGTACTATAGGAGTTATTACATTATTGGGTATGTTACGGCTGTGTTAAAATCTGTACTAACAGCTAACAGAAGTCTTAGGAATCTGGGAGCAGCATCAATTAAGAATTTTTCTCATCAGAGACAATGGAATTTTTAAACAAGAGAGAAATTGTTCATATTCACCTATTATAAAGGCAGTATTATTGCTTAATTTCATCTTATTCTATGTTGTGGCACTGTGAAAAAATTCTTGTTTCTGCTCCAAGATGAGAGACTGTTGACTTGGATGAAATCTTTAGCTACTTTTATTGATGAATATCAATCTTTAACTGTGTTGATTTCTAATTAGAATCAGATTGCTGCTTCTTTCTTTGTTTTCTGCTCCCAGAAGTATGATTGAATTTAACAGTGATTAATTCTTTTCATCTAGTGCTTGTTTACTTCTTTTAAAAGCAAAGCAGAATGCGAAACTGCAATAAATCAACATATATATTTATTTCAAAGACTACTTGTTCCTGCTTGGCTAAAACTAACAGAGCACAGACTATCCTAAGAAGAAATGTATTTCTCTATTGTTCTCATACTGAATTTTATCGTGATCAGGAGAGATATGTTATATGAGCTAGTACCAGGAATAATTAATTTTTTTTATAGATGTTCAGTTACACAGTCTTTATGAATATCTATTTAAATAGATCTGTGTTTTGTTGAATGCTGTTACAGCTTCTGCTTTCTCATAATGGTAGTGTGCTAATGAGAGTTAACTGCAGCTATGTTGTGGGGAAAAGAAAGGTTGGCGACAGTATACTCTTCATCCTGAAGGTAATTTTAATGTGTGTAAGAATTAAAACAGCTTTAATCTAGAAATAAAAAAAAAAAAGAAAAAAATCCCTCAAACCTTTCTACTTAGCATCAAAGCTTCCAGGGGCACAAGAGAAAGAAGGCCCCTCCTACTTCACAGAAAGGTTCTAAAAACATTTCTTGGGGTTTTGCACTCTGAGCTGTTATGAGTTCAAATGCCAGTGCTCTTAGTGCAAAGGAAATGAAAAGTATCCTGTGACTAGAATGCTAAATGCATTATATTTTTGGCATCTTTAGATATGGCGGACATTTAAGAAATGAGCACTGCCGAGGGCTAATTATTCCAAAATAATTACGGCTGCTGAAGTTGAAGCTCAGGAAGTGTGAAGTGCATTCAAGAATTGCAGTTCCCTCGGGATGTGTTTAGCTCCCAATCACCACCTTTATAAGTTTTGCTTGGGGTTTTTTGATGCAAGAAAATATGATGGGATCGCCTTCTGTGACACAGTGACTCGTCTACTGGATGAGGGAAAGGCTGTGGACGTGGTCTTCCTGGACTTCAGCAAAGCCTTTGACACAGTTTCTCCCAGCATTCTGCTACAGAAACTGTCAGCCTCCGACCTGGACAGACACACACTCTCCTGGGTGGAGAACTGGTTGGCTG